>JAHZNB010006582.1:0-15603 GCA_027744295.1 Callyntrura guangdongensis
TTCCATTTTCCCCAGTTTCTTCGCCGAATACCCATATGGTGCCCTCACGCTTGTATCAGTACTTCAACTACTATTTTCCCAAAAAACGATTGTTTCCATTGCCCTTTAGATGTCATTACGACTCGTTGTTTTTCGCTAATGCCTACCATATAATACAATGTATTATTGAAATGCATGTAACTTCAATTTATGTAATGCTCAAATAGTACTTTACACCGCCATTGGGGATACATACATCTCTGATTATACTGATGATACTGGCACCAGAATCTAATGGTTGTGTGCATCGCGCGTTAGTATTTTTTCGTAAGTGTTGCCGGTGAAGATCCCTGGAGACGCAACACAACCATGAATACATTGTCGCTGAATGGCCCGTCCGTCTGTGTCCTTGGTAGTAGTCGCAGAGGCACTTCTGCGAGCATGTGGACAGTTTCATACTTTGTTACCGCAAAAACCACTGACACGAGCCAACAACAGCCAGCTGGGTGCAGGCATGCATGCATGAATGAATAGAAAACCAGAGAAAAGGAGGAAGTGAGGGAAAAAACTGGGAAAAAGTAATAATGATGATGGTACTGATGATGACGGGATGGTGGAAACGTAACCGTAACAAGTTACGGATAATAATATACAGTATTATAGCAGCACTTTTGGCTTGACTTTACTTTTCTCTATCTGGTGGTCGTAGCAGTAGTGGCAGCTCATGTGAATGCATGATACTGATACTCTCCCCGGCGAAAAAAAACAAACTGACTGAGAAAGAGAGAGAAAAAATGTATTGGTAAAAAAAGTTTGAGAGCATCGTGTCTAGTGATAATAATAATAATAATAATAAATAGTTGAGTGGGATATACCCTTAGCTCCCGTCGTGTGTGGAGGTGTGTATATACGCATGTATATGTCCTCCGATGTCTTGTTTAGTTTCTCTTTTAAAAACTTGCTGAGCTCAGTTGCCGCTCTACTGTTGCAGCAGTTGAAGCTCCCAAGTGCCCGGAAGCCGTTTGCCCATTAAATCGAACCGGAATCAGAACATTCGTCCCTGTCCTTGTCGTCCTTTCAGACTGGTTTGGGATAGTTTTGCAGGGGACGCATAAGCTTGTTGTTAATGGAAGTATAGTGTCTTTCTATCATATACGGCTTCGGCTTTCTATTATTATAACTCGACACGGGAACTGTATACGCATTCAAAGTAGTTAGCGATTCATATTGCTTCCCTGAAGGGAGTCGTCGATCAGTTTAGTGCAGAAGAGGCGGAGCAGGAAAATTGTATACAGAACAAACCATAATACCCAAAGAGAGTGGTGTGCACTGTGCACTTACGCCTTTGTATGCTTCTATGCCTTGATTTGTTGGAAAAATAGCCGAAAAATGTATGCGTTCTCCTTTGGGCATATCAAAGTAGTAGCTGCAGTGATGGCGGCGGCGAACACTCACTCAGTGGATGTAAAAGTTTATGTTAAGCTGGGAATTGGTAACGTTATGCAGTGAGAGTGTGTAAGTAAATGGGGAGATACAGTAGGCATTTCCGGGAAAGGATATGACCATTTTTTTGGCATCACTGTGAAAGTAGCATTAAATACTCACAATCAGACAGACAGAGAAATATAAGCAAAGTGACTTTAATATATGGGGTTTTGTGTGCGGTGAGAGGGAGAAAAGTATGAAGAAAATCGTAAGTCTTTGCTGTTGATGTGGAGGAGAGAATAAGAAATAGTCAAAATGAGATGGAGAGAGACAACATATTTTGGTTAGAGAAAAGACAAAGTTTTTTTGTGGATCGGTACTCACTGTGAAGTTCATGTTTCACTGCCTCTCTTTTTCTCCTTCGTTTTCCGTCACTTTCCTTCTTTCTGGTGTTCTTTAGTAAGGACACTTAATAAGATTACATGATAGTGTACAGAGAAAACAAAAAAATGCGTGTAAAGAGCTTCACATCATCACAATACCATATTATGAATGCTCTTGCTATTTGCTATACGATACGCTTTCTCGTTTAGATGACAGTGCTGATAACATACACAGTAGTTGGTAGCAATCATTTTGACTGAAAGAGAAAAGTGTGAAAGCAAGAAATTCGAGGAAGAAAATAAAGGAAAAGTAAACTTTTTTCCTTAAACAAAGTCCTTCCTGGTTGAAGTAGAAGAGTGGGAGCCTGGAGCATATGCTAGAATTTTATTGTTTAGTAGCTTCCATATGCCAAGCTATATGGTACTACAGCTTTCTGGCTTGTATATCAGTAGTAGTCATCAGAGCCACCTTGTTGGATTGTAAACGGGTGTAACTGTGTACATTAGACAGACTTTGTGTAATCAAAAGGGCTGGAGAAAAGTAAATTGTGTTTCGATAATTATTTTTGGTTATTGTTTCAGATCTCAGGATGAGAAACCAATTTAGATACCTGATGTCTTCTGTGGCGATTGGACTAGTCACCCTGAGTGCTTTACTTATACCCGTAACATCGTACTCATCGTACTACGGCGAAGGTAACTAAACTTGTATCACATTTCCCAAATTATATCTAAATGTTACAAAATACTTATACATGCTCAAGTTTGTTAGCTTGTAATTCAACACTACTACAGTTCTGTATGGAAGTAGAAATGTATGAAAACTTCCTGGTGCTTTCCGCCCACTGGGTGCTTTTTCAGTTAACTTTTAGGGATCTGTTGTTGTTGTAGTGTAAAAGAGGAGCCCATTAGAACACTTATTGTGAAAAGATCTCCCGTTCACTTATAGCAACGCGATTATTATTACAATTTCATGAATTTCCCTATTCAGCAGTCCAGCATCAAGTGGATTTGAAATATTCATTAAGCCGCTCGGCAGGTAATTGGCTTCTTTCCTGTTCAAAATATTCTCTAAAGTTACACCCAGCGGAAGTCTATTGTTTCCTTTCACTCTTAAAATTTTCTCTCGTTTTCTCTCCTCTTTAAGTTCTTTATTAAAATTGTAAATGATGTAAAATTATATTGAAGTTTGAAAGCGAAATGTAATAGGATTCGTAACAACAAAAGTAGTAGCAGTAGCAGCATCGGAACTGGAGGAAGTTGCTACGGTATGAGCAAACATTAACTCCATTTTACATTTAAAGGGTTTTCCAAGAAAATGTTTTCCCTGTAAAACATTGAGGGACCCTTTTCTCTTCTTTTCATTTGAGACTCTTACCGTTGTACAATGAAAACTGCTCACTTATTTATCTCTTCTTAATAAGTAGGACTCGCTCTCAGCACAAATTTTGCAACATGGCCAGCACGAGAGACTCTCTGACTACTTTGAAAAAGCCTCCCGAAATCCAATCAAGGGTGAACAATATGTAATTGTTAATGTGCTATTAGAATTTGTAATGTTAAAATGGTGTAATATTCCCATTGGCTTACATAACGTAACAGGAGTACATACATATAGTATCTACCTACCGACATACGCATTAGGCAACGCCGAAGACAGCGCTAGTAGCTCTCTTCAAAACTTACCTACCCATGTCAGATTTTCACTTAAAAAGGGCCCAATTTCCAATGGCACAAAGAAACTTATTTCGTAGCATCCACTCACAACATGCCAAAATGCCGAATAGGTAGGTCCTTTGCATTGTATTTTCTCTGTGCCGTTATTTGAACCATATAAAGAGTCATATACGCATAACAGCCGTGCATATACACATAACATGCCCTTTTTGTCCTTCATAGTATCCGAAGACAAAGAAAAAGTTTGCTTGGTTTGGTTGCTGTCACACACAAAAGAAGTGTGCAAGCAAAGGCAAGTGGAGCAAAACCAAAACTAAAACAAAGGGAATTAGTTAAAGTACGGAGGAGAAAGGGAGGACAAGAGAGTCTCGAGAGCAATCTACAAAAAAAAGGTTCAACGCTGGCTGTACTTTTTCCCTCTCTCTCTCTCTCCATATGTACTACTGCTCTTGCCGTTTTTGATTGCATTGTCGTTGTCAAAAGCACCGTCGTCACAGTCATTCTCCTGTGTAATGATGATGATGGTGATGATCGTCATCATCACCATCATCAGTGCAGTTTAGAGAGCTCTCCAAAGAGAAAACTAACGATAATTTACACAACGCACATTGTCTCTGTTCTCTTGTTGTAGTTTCTCTTCATACGAAAAACTTTTTTTTCAGGAGGCTGGGTATATGTATGTACGTGTAGTTTTTCACAGGATAAACTTCTTTTGTGTGTGTATATGTGTTACGTATACATCTTGCCGGTAAAAAGGGCGAGAGTGGAAACCGTATTTGCAGAGAAAACCTCTCCCTCTTTCAAAGTGCTTGTGCTTGGGACTATTTGCTGGTTGTAAAGGTGTATATGTAATTAAGGTTGCCCTACAACAACGTATCCCTATAATCATTTCCACCACCACCTGTCTCTGCTCCCGAAATGCGGCCACTCTAGTTATTAGCACCTCATAAAATTGATGAACATTCTTTCACATCTGTTTTTACGTGTATAGCACGGCTACACGGTTAACAAGCTTGGTAGAAGAAAAAAGGATATTAGGGATAATTATTGCTCTCTATAGACTTCCAACCTCTCTGTCTCCCTCTATCTTTAATTGTCTCGGAATATTATTACCACGTCGTGGACCAAGGCTGTGTACTCCAAATGCATAGAGGTAGACACAGTTATTTAATAGCAACAAACAGTAATAATGATAATGAATGACGCAATAGCCACAACGACTACATAATATACCGACGTGTATTTCTCTTTCCTGGAGATTCATTGGAATTACGTTCAACGTTGGTTACTCCAATAACAGCAATTTATTTAGGAGTAGCCGAAGGGAAACAAAAAATGAACTTACGTCCCGCTGGGTAATGCAACTAAAAGAGTGTAGTGTGCAGCTTAAGAGTCATCAACGTCAAAATGATTTGGAAGATATGATTACACGCTCATAATATGACAGCAAGAAAAACAACTCTCAAAAACTGTTGTGTGCGTTCTCATAGAGAGAGAGACAAGGCTACGGGGAGAAAAGAGATGTAGATGATTTGAGTTTCAGACGGGGAACACCAAACCAACTAGAGAACGAAATGTGTACTCACAATAGCGTGGTAAAAACATCACGTAATAATAATAATAATCCGTAACGCCGTACAATTCGATAAGAGTGAGACTACCGTATGCGGTGCAGTATAAGTGGATCTACGTAAAATTTAATGTAAAGTGACACGCTGAGAAAGCTTCTTCACAGAAAGAAAAAATATATACTTGTGTTGCAGAAGAGGCATTGTTGCAGTAGCAACCGAGCTGCATAATATATATTTTATGCCGAGAATGATGTGATGTGCATGACTCATATTACATCATTATTACTTTTTTGCTGTCGCTTTTCCCAGGTCCCTGTGACAGTACTCATGATAGTGATAATAATAATAATAACGTACTTACTGTAATGTGCTTCTTCTAAATAAGATATGCTTATTTGACTGGATATATTATACATTAGGGACCTAGTCAGTTTGAAATGCACACATGCATGCATTGTACCCAACGGTGATCATGATCATCATCATATGATCTTTTGCTGACTTTGGTTTTTGTTTGAGCGCTGCTTTTGTTTGTAATAAACTGACAGCAACGGCACATTGAAAGGAGTAACTTGCTCACTTGATCCACACACATGGAGAGAGAGAGAGAGAAAGAGACCGGAGATGTTGATGATCTGTCAGTCAACCCTCTCCTCTTTCCCATTTTAGCATTACCACGACTGTCACCACATCAAAAAGAAATGGGTAGGCAAACGGCATAATATTGTTGGAAAACTAGCATTCACAGTCACACACACGCACGCACACACACAGTAACACTGACAGTGTAGTGAGTGAATAAAGTGCAATAATAACACGAACGTGTGTCAAGTCTATGTATTTTTTAAGGAAACAGCATCCAGCAAAATCCAAAAACGGTGCAGTAGACAAGACGACTACGACGACGACGACACGAAATGGTTACGGCGGGTCGGATGTGGGTTGCATTATACTTTACTGCAGACGTTCATCCCATCATAAATAGAGGCAACCCGGAATAATATATTATTACCCAATTCAATCCTTCTGCATTGTAAAAAATGTCATTGGATTTTTGGTGCTGTGAGCCTCGTTTTATTCTTGACAGCCGCAGCAGCAGCAGTAGCAGTAGTTACTAGCTTTAAGCATCACAGCAAAAAAGGGATGATGGGTGACATACGTCGTCGTCGTCGTTGCCCTTTTACCACTGCCCCTACTACTATACCCTTCTTCCAATTTTTTTCTTCATATTTACCCAGCAGGTTCAGGTCATATAATGTCATTGGATTTTTGGTGCTGTGAGCCTCGTTTTATTCTTGACAGCCGCAGCAGCAGCAGTAGCAGTAGTGACTAGCTTTAAGCATCACAGCAAAAATGGGATGATGGGTGACATACGTCGTCGTCGTCGTTGCACTTTTACCACTGCCCCTACTACTATACCCTTCTTCCAATTTTTTTCTTCATATTTACCCAGCAGGTTCAGGTCATATAAAAACGTCGACATGTGAAAATGAAGGTTTATTGCATAAAAACAATTGCATTCACACGATGTGATGCGCACACCCAACATTACCATATCAAATCCACAACAACAGTCAAAAAAGGGGTAAAGCCAGTTCGTTATAATATTTTTTTTTCTCTCTGGATGCACTGACATTGATATTTACAACGTTATACAGATAGATCCTAACTGCGTTGTATGCACTTCCTGGGAGAGTGGTTCTGTCAGTGAGTAAACACCCAACGTGTGTTAGTATCAAAAACGTGACTGTAAGCCCAAAACAAACTTTGAAAGGAAAAGAAATGAAAGCACACAAATAAATAAAACCAACTCCTTTCCTTGCAACTCCCTTTTTTCTCTCTCTCTCTCTTCCTATTATGTACCTATGTATATTTATATTGTTGTGGTTTACGACATAAAAGCTATACATCCCTGACTGGTGGTAACATTGCCTCTGTCCGGCTAAAGGGGTTGGCATGCTGCGATGCAATTCAAAAGTACCTCACCACCACCACATCAGCAAATGGAGCGTGCTTGTCCTCGTCAATATTATTTTGCTTCTTTCCTTCCGAATCTAATGCAAGAAATAAATAGCTCGACAAACCAAATACGTGCCTTGTGTATATACACTTTTTGGCCAGACACTGCCACTCATTTCTTGTTTGCTGTGCACACTCGTCTAATACGATGTATTATTGACATTTTCCTCGTGTAAACCGGATTCCTCTTAAGTTTTATTCATTTTCTCTTCACTTCTTCTTTGGCGTATTTTCGAGAAAAGTCCTATATAATGACGTTGCTGTTGTTGGTCTGTATAATCGTGTTGCGGTTTTCTTTTCATAACCTTATACGACAGCGAGAGTTGCAGTCAACCGAAAATGTTGTGTAAGAGAACATGTTGTTATGTTTTAGCTTCTCCGCCCCTCATATCGCACTGCAATATGCATCGAAATGAACAACACAACACATGTGCTGCTGCTTCTTCGTAGTGCCATGAATTTTTGACTCGGTGTGTTCACATGGACAGTTTGGTCTTTCCAGAGTGGTGTAACCGGGATGATCGTTAGTTATAGTTTACGTAAAATAGGAGGACGCGGAGAGTATTGGAGCTTGAAACGCAAATAACAAATTTCCTTTTTAAGGGAAAATCAGTACGTGTCTTAATAATGACAGGTTAGCCATTCCTTCAAACTTGTAATTTTCCAACAATTTTGATGAATTCCTGTTCATGCAATTATGCTGATGATTGCCGTTACCGCTGCATTTTGGCACCTTTTTGTTGGGCAAGTTTATTCCAGCTGGGGTGTTTGTAGAAAATGAGTATGTGTTTGTGTGAGGTCCTACGCAAGGTACAAATTACACGGTAGGTTGTTCGGTTTTGTTTGGAAAATCACAGGGAGTAAAATACGTAGTTAAATGTTTTTATTTTTACTTCCTCCCCGCCTCTCTTCACCTTTACCACTACTTCTGCCACTACTACACCATCGTGATTATTTTGACCGTAACCGGTTTTAATCTGCTTCCACCGCACACTAATAATATTTGACTTGTCTTTTCCTTTGTCCCAGGGCATTATTCCTGGTTCCTTCATTTTCCTCCACTTGACGCTCGGCTGCCGCTCCCTGCTTGTTCATCTTGTTCATTTAACTACCCAAAATCAATGTGACAAGCAAGCGTGAAGTGGGTTTTCCTCTGCCATGTTTATATTTACAGGCACATACGTGCATAAATGTAGAAACTCAATATATTTATATACAGTAATACACATACGAACTTCGTATTAAGTTTTCCTGTATCATGTACGAGTGTTCAGTTAGTGTGTCATATTTATTTACGTCTTGTTTTTCCGCCTGCCACACAGCACGGTTGCTGCTACTGCTGCTGGCGACAGGGTATATTTGCTTAGACTGGAAATATCCATAAACTCATTTCCTCGGGTAATTAATATTGGGAATGGAAAATGAAATGGTGACAGAAGTAAACCGAGTCGTAATAACAATAATAACGAGGAAGATAATGGAGATGTGAGTAGTAGTGGAGTGGTGTCGTCGCGTATTTCACTTTTACTACCAAGCACATTCAGCAAAACTTGAGTATATTTTGTTCATTTACTTCCTGTCACAGCATACGTACTTGCACAGTCGGGGTTTTAGAGCAAGTTTCTCTTCAGCCTCATGCTGACTTATTGGTTAAAACGGGAGACACACATGACGTGTACGTACGACTTTTTAAGAGGAACGAAATGCAGGCGCGCATTTTATTTTATATGTGAGTGCCGAGATGGAAAAGGGAAGGTCGTCGTTAAAGAGAAATTGACATGAACATTAAGGACATGCAGGCAACCTCCAGCAATAAAGAAGATTTCCAGGATTTACGGAATTGTATGTACATAATGCACCTTCATGACCACTTCCTATCGTGCAACTGAGAGAGCGGTTGGTCATTATAAGATAGCAACGTGACAGGACTGGAACAACGCGTATACACAATATACGTCAGCGACGCACTAACCATAGATGCTCGAGAGAAAATGACCAGAAAATTTCATTTGTGCCTTCTGTCACCCTTTTAAAAAAGAACCAGTCATTTCTCTAAAGCCTGTACATATTATGTCGGAAATTTCATGTGTGCATGTACATAGTTGTCTATAACCACAGCCTCATTTGATGACAACGACCGACGGCCATCATCATCATCATCAGGAGCCAGAATATAGCATCAGCGGCAAGCATTTACGGTAACGTTTTGCCATTATCATCAACATCATCTCCGTTTCAGGGAAACATGACTGCCTGACCAAATGTTTGTTTGTGGTGGGAGCCCTAGAAAGGGGTAGACGTTGAATTGGATGGAAGTGAGAGGTTTCCAGCTATTAACAAGTGAAAGCACACTGGCTCGTTTCTCGGCCCATTTTGTGGTTAGACACATTTGTGAAGGCAATGAAACAAAACAGGACAGCAAGAAGATGTTATTAAATATTGGAGGACAAATACATATAATAAATGCTCATGCCCGCCTATAAAATTTTGCTGCGTAGACATATTATGTACCTATAGGTATGATATTTTGTAGATATCATCATAGTTCACAGAGCCCGTCTGCCACTACTAGAGACGGGTTGATACGCAAAAAAAACAAGCAACAGCCTGCATCATCATCGTCGTCGTCGTCAATCCTCACAATTTTCTGTTTTCCTGTTTTGTACTATTCCATAGCGCACATAAATATACATTATGACTTTTCCAGGGAGAATGTGTCACACGGGCACGCATATGCACCTTTATGAGCGTATAAAGAATGCCAGGGTAAGAGTATTGTTGGTGTTGCTGTTGTGGGGCTTTTATTTATATATACACACACAAACACACAGGAAATGTGGCAGCAGTTGGTATCAGCTTTGGAGTTTTGACTCTTTATACGCAATGTGCGAGAGTGGAAAGAAAAAAAGGAGCAACGGAAAAGAAGGGGAAGTACGAAGGAGAATGAGAAAGAGAGAGACATACACAACGACAACTACACACACGCATATACATTCAAACACCCACAACTGTTCTTTAAGGGATCAATGAAATACGAGACACATCCAGGCCATTTACAAAACGTCGAGTGTTCAGCAATCTTTTGGAAAACAGCAATTTTATGAAGCAATAGACCATTTATTATGGTTTCTGCAAAGACGTTTTTATGCCAAATTCACACACATACGCACACACCCGAAAAGACTTTTACTACTTTAGTAGTCGTAGTATATCCATCTTTGTGAACTTCTTTTGCCAGTCCCATTTCATTTCTTGCGTGTGTGTAGGCTGTATGCACGCTCCAGTGGCGGCAAGAAAGGCTTATGTGATGAGCAACGTGAAGGGAACTAAAACTTGGATAATTACTCATTCTTCTTTTTCTCGTTTCCTATGTAATAGCTTCCAAAGCTTGATAGTCTTTCCACAGCAAAAAAAAACTTGTTTCTGTTCCCCTTTCTAGCTGACTGTTTTAATGTGTGAATGAGCAGAGAACATACAAGATTGACAGGTTTCCAAACTTTCCCCTTTCATCATCACCACAACCATCATTCTTTCCTCATTGCTACAACTTCTCGTAGTACCGTCGTGTTAAATAATAACAGTGATCCTTTTCCAATTAAGTAATGTACCTACACGCTGGGCTATCTACAATATACCTACACCCTTCTCGCATGAATCATGCGGAAAGACAAATGGTTTTTATTTCATTTGCTTCGTTTCTCCCCATTTATTATATGGATGTAGCCAGAGGATAAAAACAAACCTTTGTTTTTTTCCTAATTATTCTCCAACATTCTTCTTGTGCAGTCATCTCAAAAATCTATATGAACAGATTTCAGATTGAAGGCTACGCTCGGGCGTCGTCTGTGTTTGCCTGCGCGCTCACAAACAATAATAAATGAATCGCTAGTTGTACGGTTTTTCAAGACGAGAATTACGACAGCCATTACCCCACAGTGCTTCTCAAATTTTATGCGATCATAACAAATTATTGATGATCTGAACACTCACTCACTCATTTAGCAACAACAATGAAGCAATAACAATTTAAGGACAGACAGAGTCACTACTCATTTTCCTCGTATATTTTCTCATTTCTGTCAATAAAGTTATTTTATGGCGGCGTTCACTGCCTCCTTCTCTTTCTCTCTGTGGCGAAGGAAAGAGTTATAATATAATAACTCTAGACAGTTAGCAATAATCATCGTCATCATAATAATATTTCAATATTTGGCCATTTGTCGTTGGTGGTGAGCTTGGTGAGCTATGTCGCTATTTAGCTTGATACAATAAAAAGACTTGCTACCTTCTTTCAAGCAGGCAGTAGCAGCAGTACTCTGGTATGTTGTTATATGCAATTTCCTAGCTTTATTCATACCAATAAAATAACAGACTAGAAGGTATACTCAAACAGCAGATGAAAATTCAAAGCAATGAAACTTTCTTGTTCTCTCTACCTTTCTCTCATGTCTCCCTTTCTCTCTGTAATACACGAAAAAATAACATCATGATAATATATACGACGACATGCTCCCAACTCTACAAGGCAGAGATATTTTATGTGCTCGTACTTATTATTATCCAACAAAGTAACAGGATATTAATGCTCTGTGAAACTATGTAGCCATGCCATGCCCCAGTAACTGCGTCCTTTTTTCCCGGTGCTTTTGTTGTCCTTCCCTGGAAAAATGTGAAAGTGAAATAGCTCACTCGGTCACTCGAAATTTCGTGGGGTATCACACACTCACATGTACATGGACACACTCATCCCAGGTTGGCAAAGCGGAGCAGAGCCCTATACCGTCGACCAACCGTAAAGAAAGTATGCAATAAAGCAGAAACACAGTTGCCTGCTAACATGTTTTATTATTATGACGGCCATAGACTATTATTATGATACACAGACATGCCTTCACGCAGTGAGGAACTAGGAGAGGACGAGCACGAGCACGTATAACATCGAATAGGCGTCTATCTGCAAGACATTCTTTCAATTTTACGAGAGCTCTAACTCATGTCGTTTTTATTTTACTTTTTGTATGCAAGCATATTGTATCCGTGATGTTCGTGCCATGTCGATATTAATCTAGGAAATATTTCGACGTTTCAGTCTCATTGCAATTTTTATTACACCAGCGTTTTCCCTCGTCTTTAAGAAAATATGATGGTATGGGAATGTTATTATTGCTGAGGAACATATATTTCTGTGTGAGCAAGAGCGTGTGCGAAGTCACTGCAAGCCGGCAACCTTCAAAAAACGCCAACAGAGTGACTATCCAGGAAACGGTGTAATTCGACAAAATATATGTATGTGGGTTTCCTCATATCCTTTCCCATTTACTCTTGTATCGTTCTATCATTCTTACAATCAGCGTCATCATCATCCTCATGTTTATATTCGATGCTTTCCCATCATCATCATCATTATAACGACTTATACCATTGTCGCCATTAAGGGCCATAAAGTATGAAAAGTGTGCTCTTCTTATTATACGACACAGCATATTGTTGGGTTATCTAAATTTAATGAGTTCTTTGTTAAAGTTTTTTTTATACTTTTATATTCTCCACGTCGTGCATCTCCATAACTGTATTTATACTTGATACTACTACCCTGTTTTTCGTCAGCCTTTTTTTGCTTCACTTTTTTGCAAAGAAAACGGCTGAAGCGTGATATATTGGATGCGACAGTCACTATGAGCTCTGGCTTTTCTTCTCCGGTGTTCCATGCTCTGCCAGTCCGGATTTCTATGTGGAGGTAGAAAAAGCGGAACAAAATTAGAGGCAGTGGTGGTAGTGTAGCAGTAAAAAGAAGTTTCGTCTCCATTCCGTCCGCCATTTTATTCTTCGTCTTTGTTTTTGTACGCTACCGTATTCCTTTTTTTTAAGCATTTTGACTTTGCATTATGGTGTCCTCCTCTTTCCCATTTTCTTTTCTGCCTGGTTTTCACTCTCTTACATACATTTTTTCTGTCTTTTTCCGTATCGCGCTACCACCTCTCTTCTTTTCTGCTGCTGTTGCTCTGCTGCCATTGCCACTGCCACCGTTACTTCGCTAAACTGGGCAATTATTAACAATTTATTGCAAAGAAAAATATGAGTTGAAAATTGGGGTATAAATCAGGCATACAAAAAAACACAAAAGGAGAAAGCAATATAATACGGAATATTAAACATAAACCATATAGTAACATAACATATTATGTCTATACTAACTATATTACTACTTTACTACCTGCATTTCCTACCCGACGGGGTAACTCCGTCGCGATGGGAGAAAAGTAAAAAAGGGAGAGGGAGAGAGAGAGAGAGCGAAGACTACAAGAAGCCATTCAACTAGGCACTCCAACTACACATACCACTATTATTTTTATGCAAACAGAAAGCAGCAATTTTCTTTCCTATTGCATTATTTCACCGCACCACATACTCATATTATTAAACATTGTATCTGGTTTGGCTACTACTACTACTACTAACTTTGTTGTTCATTTATGTATGTACGCCAGTAATTCTTTTCTTTCCTAAGCTTCCTCATAACACACGGTCTTTAAATTTTTTGTAGAGTGCATCTAAAAAAGCGCAAAGGAAAATGCTTGCATATTTTCATTGTGTGAAGAGATTCCCTTTGAAACTCCTACTACTACGACGACTGACTCACATTAACGAAATACTTCTTGTTGCAGTCTGCATTGTATCTTCTTATGTGGAGTAATCGGGTTACACACGAAATAGTAGCCGTCAGTGTAGCCATTTAAGTTAAAGTACTTTCCCTTCATGTCAAGATAAGCACACTGTTTCCAGAATACTCTTTCCCAAAATGGGATGAAGTTCATAGTCTTTATATGCGCCCAGCAGTAAAGTACTGTCGTACTAAAACTTTTGTAAGTTTTACTGAAATGCTGAAGGCTGCACCAAAAAAGTAATAATAATAATAATAATAATGCTTGCACCACTTTTATTTTTTAACACGGTTCAGCTCAAGCTAAATCAGCAAAATGGTACCTTTTAGCAGTGATTACCTTTCCAAAATTCCACGTTGTCTCTTTGCTTTGTGTGTGATGCGTCATATAAGAAGTCACTGTGCGGTCCCTAACGGTTAATGCAGTATGTGTGTATGGGTGGGTGTGTAGTGTGTGTGATGCTTTGGATTAGAAACCCGACAAATGTTTTCCCTTCCATTTATTTATTGCATTCTCCTGCTCACTTTAGCTGAAACTCTTTGCCGTGTGTGCACTTATTGTATGTAGCAAGAGGTGCATTATAAATATTCAGCCATGTGTGTTACCTTTTTGCTATCTGTCCCTCTCATCTTCTTGCAAGGTGAAAGCACAGTTCAGCCAAGCGAATTAAAGCAGCACACCACTAACAGCATCAAACCTGAATCGTCGTCACTCTCGACTAATGCTAACGTCGGTGTCCACGACACGTTAGACTACCCTTCTCTTTACTTCTTTGTGAATGATCAGTCGTGCAGGCAGGCAGGCTTTTTTGCCTAACAGTGTATATTACTTACGACAAGGATGACAATGATGTGTCCTTGTTTCCCTTTCAAAACACTATTGCCAAAATGATACGGCGACACTAGAGACACCACACTCTTCCATTGTTCACCTCCCTCCAATTTCACCTTGTAGCTTCTTAACTTAAAAAGGATGTGACCAAAGTCTTTGGGACTCCCCCACCACCACTACTACAATCACCACCGGCTAGTAAGTTAGGCAACCAGTCATTTTTTTCTATGAAGTTGTACCAAATGAAAGAAAAAGGGAAAGCGGGAAAGCGACGTTAATATCTTTTCTACGGACACACATGAATGCCGTAACAAGAAGATGAAGTAATTTGACTGCTCCTTTACCCGTTCTTTCGTCCTCACACTCATCCTCTCTTCTTTCCTTTTTCTCACAACGCCTTTCGGTATTTTTATACTTTCCTGGGAAAATCGTATAGAAAGTGCTTTTAGTGTTAAAAAGGACGCTGGAGAGAGAGACAGAGAAACAGAGAGTAAGAGAAAAAAAGACCTGTGCTGTATTGTTTGCTGTTGTTGTCAAGCTGTAAAGTTGGAGTTGAGTTGGCTGGATTTTTTACTGCTTTGCAGCTTTATAACCAACTTCAAGGCAGAACTAGCTTGCTAGTTTCCCCGAGTAATTGGTTCAGGGCAGGCTCCTTACATGTCAAATTATTTGAATTTATTGTCCCCTGCTGAATTGTCCACTGGATGGATACGTTGTATGTATAAACGCATGTATGCTTGCTTACACTCTCTAGCTGTATTTCTGTAGCTATATACCTTTCACAAGAAGCAATAATAGCTGGTGCGTACGTTATGTCGTGGATACCCAGTTAACTTACAGTAGGACGATCATGATCTCACATGTGAATACCCCACCTATGTTCCCTTTGCCAACAAGCATGGATGTTTTATAAATGGAATATTACTTACCTACACAGAGCTGTTGTGCTTCTTCTATATTTGTCGTTTTTGACGCTTTTGCTTTTTCCCAGTGTATTTTATTCTTATTATTTTTCGTTCACTTTTTTTCTACTTTTACGCATTCACAGCATTTTTT
>JAHZNB010006583.1:0-32739 GCA_027744295.1 Callyntrura guangdongensis
GGACCCCCACCAAACTATCAGTTTAGCCCACCACAAACAATGTTTTCCTTTGGACCTTTCTCCATTGAATATGGACCTCCATCTGAGCCATTCATGTCGTTTAGCGAGCCTACAGGCTCCCTCTCAAGCTTTTACGGGGCGAAGAATGATGTTCCAAGTATCGCGAGCAATAGCAACATAAATGTGGTGGAGGTACGTAATGTATCTAATATTACAATGGTAAATTTTTAATGTCGAGTTGCCCAGACGGTCCGAACAGAAAAATCGTAAATAAAAAAACGAGTAATGCATTTTAATAAATTTCCTTTGCTGCCTTTTTTGTTCCTAGCAGGAAAACTGGATACCAGGACCACCTCCCACAATGCTTAAGGAACAACCTCAGCAAGTAAGATAGAAAAGTACCTATTTTCTACTTTTCCTGTGCAATTTTTATTGTAGATAAATGAGAACTGCGATAATTGAGCTCGTAACTAAAATGCTTCAAACAAGGGGAACACAGCAGTAATCCATCAGTGTTTTCTTCGTCCTGTTCTAAAAGGGGTCTTTGTTGATCCTAATCTATTTTTACACATACGCCTTTAGGAGGTTTGGGATGCTCCAATGCCACCACCTTTACCTTCATACCGACCTCATTTACGTTCACCAACATCATTTCATGGACCACGGCCTAATCTGATGCACAGCTCTGTCTTGCTTCCGTCAGGACCGCCAAAGTCGGTATTTGGAGGCTACAGTTTGGCTCATTTACTATCAGCCTTCAAGTTGAAACGTTCCAAGCCGAAGTATGCAATTGCTCCCAAGTCAATGCAGAAACCCCCGATAATTATTTATTACGGAAAGAAACCACCAATCCATGTATATCAAAAACCTGATGAGGAGTATAGCGTAGAAGGATCTGCTGCTTACCCATCCACTGCCACATTCATTTCTCAGGAAGCTTCATCTTCGGACGTGAAAGGTGTTAGCAATGGGAACAGTGGTGTAACAGACAGCAGAAATACTGTCACAACGACCTCAGCTGACAACGTAGATTTAACATACGGCGGCTCTCAAAAAACTGAAATCCGTAAGTTGTGTATATACGAAATAGAGAAAGTATAGAGTAACTTTATAATTCATGGGAGGAAACATGGTTCTTAATGGAATCAAAATTTTATGAAACCGTGTATTTACGTGTACGTACGTATGTACGCAAGACTAACAGACAGCCATTATTCTACAACGCCATAAATGATCTGTCATAGAAAATGTTATGAGAGTTTAGTTGTCCGTGAGTAATGTTGTTATAAAATATTCAGGTGTTGCTGCGCCTCCTGCCCCAGTCGTTTTAGAAAAAGTAGAAGAAAAACCTGTCATTATTCCAGCAAAACCTGTTGACATTTTCCCTTCTGCGGAACTCCAACCATCAGTGTACATGGCACGAAACAGTCTCAACACCATCCTGGTCTCTGATCTGGCTGGTTCAGAAAACATCAAAACCTATATTGTACGAAATAGTGATGATTCCCAGGATTCTGCTGCCAGGTTTTCAGTTGGACGACAAGGAGATACGGGCATTATGGGTAATGATCATAAAAATAACGGCCGATCGATTCCCATTGCGGACAGAGAACAGAATTTACCAGAGACTTTTTGCTGATCAAATTTATAATGCATCCGTTCTAGTTTCTGAAGAAGAGCGTATGGAAGAAACCGAGGACAACGGAGACAGCAGTGGCAGTAGCAATCACGATATGCGTCCCACCATCGTTCTTGCTGTAGGCACTCCAAAGCAGGAGACTGAAGAGCTTCAGTCACAAGCATCCGAACCGACCATGACAGTTATTCAGAGTCCTTCAAGTTTCCAGACGAGTTTGTCGCAAGCTGAAAAAGATGCGGAAGAGGCAGTAGAAACCTCATCTTTGTAATTCAATTTCAAAGCTCAGTCAGTCATGTACATTATCTATTAAGTTCATATATTTTTATGCGCGCAGCAGCTGGCGTGTGTCTTGTGCATTTCTTTACAATACCTCATTTTCATGTATATTCCATAAAAGATAGTTAATTAGATCTTCATCATTACAAGCGGTTGCCCAACGATTCCATCAGCTAGTACGCATAAAAATGCTGAAAAGATAATGCAGTTGTAGAAGATACTATACTGTATTGCCTTTCCTCATTTCCATTCATTCGTGAAATTAGCTGAATGAAATTTTTTCTAGCCAATCAATACGCTGTTTGTAATTATGAATACATCTTTTCAGCCGCAGTGTTATATTATTTTTAAAAGGATATATTATTTAGAATACATCCTCATATGCCATAAACATTCAGGAAGAAAGGAGGTTGGTACAGGTGGCTAATAGGGTAATAACTATTAACAATATTATAATATACTAAGTATTTATTTATTTTATTTAAAAAAAATATAAACGTACTTTACGTTTTACGTTACGTCAACATTGTACAAACACAAGGTTGCGGGAAGCCATCATCATGTATCTTATGCTATTATGTATTTTGCTGACATGATGGAAACTCCTGTAGACATGCAAGTAAGCATTTTAAGTTGCTCTCTGCTCTTATTTATTTATTTTTATTTTTTAGTAAAAGAATACGGGAGATTTGTTCTTTGAACTTTTTATCAATATGTTGTTCACATCTTCATGTTACTTTTTGAATAGTTTTCAACTTTCCATTCAAAGACCTGTTGTAGGGAGTAGGGATCATAAAAAAATAGCTGTTCCCAACATGATGAAAAAAGTCTTCCTGTAGATGAAGTAATGAATTATGTTTGTATCGCCTACCAAAGCATGGATTTGTATTTGTTAATATTTAACCCTATTATCTACTTCAAATGGATTTTGAAGTGAAAGAATTGAAGTGAATTTTAGAGAGGCTCATAAAAGTTTCAAAGAAGGCAGACACAAATTATGTTTGGCAAAATTCAGAGCAGAATTAATTTGCAGCGTGCGCATTTTGGACCATAAAAGCGGTCATGGTTCTGAACCGTCTTGTGTCTTAACTAACATTCATTTATTTTTGCAACACAAAACACATCACAGTCGTGTACGCATACACAAATTTTAATGAGCTTATGATGACGTGAATGTATTTTAAGATAAAAAAACTTTAGCAATACACGTGACTTGTGCTCGTCTGTATGAGTAATAAACCCAGTTTATGAGGATACCAATTTATGTATGACCGTACAGTACAAGTTTCCAAAAATCATCTTTCACTGTCCTTTCGTTTTACATTGCCTTATAATTTTTACGATTGTTTCTCAAAACTGAAGAGACATCATGCCAAAATAGCCATGCGAGGTACTCACCTCTATACTCATGTTTGCCAATTTTCATTTGTCTATTAGTAGGTACATTTATATGTTTTATGTACAGATAGTACAGATTTACCTACATATATACATCTTCAAGTTACAGAAATTATCATAATCTTTAGACGATAAGGCTTTGTATGAGAACTAGGACAGAGATAAATAGGAACGTGATGCGTAGTATGTGCAGTAGTATGAAGAATGCAAATTTCATTTTGTTTCGGCGGTGAGAACTTTTCTTGCGGTGGTCACATGTATTTCAAACGTTTACATCCGATTCTGTTGCTTTATGGCGTTCGCACATTCAACAAGGTAAGGATCCTGCGACAGACATTGTAACAAAATAAACGGTTTGTTAATCCATTTATGTACGTCGTCGTATGATATGAGAATACTTTCATTTAAAAATATGATAATTTTATTCGCAAATTAAAATATGACTAAATGGTTTTCAAGAAATTCGCTGTTTTCCTTATATATTTAAATTTATGATACTTTACTAAACTAGACTGATCATTATTTACTTAGCTCATACTTTTCCATTGCTCATGCACTTTATGCGAGCACTATGCTACCGATTTTCAACATTGAACATGATATACTAAAGATTCAACAAAGGACGTGCACTTTAGCTGAAAAACTGTACTGTTTAAACAATTATTATTGTCTCCTATTAAATTGGAAACATACATGCCAAACTGGTTTTCAATATTTGCGTCTTGAGTCAAAGAAAGAAACGCGAAACGCTTGGATGAAAATTTACCTTTTATTGGTTACTAACATGTGCATGTGTGGCAACCGTAATGCACAGCATATCTTTTTCCTAAAAGCACTGTCTCCAATTTCCATTTTCTACTCTTTTTGTCAATATACATGCTGCCACACAACTGGAAGAAACTCGAATAAAACGAAAAAGGCTACCCGTGCATGAATAGGTCTGGATATTGAAATAAAATTGTGCGAATACGGCAAAGGACGTTTCTATTCGCGACTCGTGTTGCCGCTTGCCTACACAGAGTGAACTGTACATTTAACATCATTTCAATCAGATTTATATTTATTCATCAAATGGCAATAGCACAATGGCAAAGGCTGAAAAACAAGAAAAAAAGATTCTCACGAAAATCGAGGCGTAAAATGTCTCTTTCATCATAACTCTCAAGGGATAAAAAAATCAAATACATAACCGCTTCGTAAAAATTGTTCGAATGCACGTCATCTGCTCACCGTAAAATTTAAGTACTCATAAAATATATAGTATGACATGAGTGACGTGTTTAAAATACTAAGATCAAAATACAGAGCATGCAGCTGCTACCCCTACATGTATGGAAACAAATGGAAAAGTGTAATTTCCTGTTTTATAGGCTTTTTCAGATACTTCAGAACATTTCATAGGCAGATTAAAAAATGAAATTTTTTTGGTAAAGATGTAAGAAATTTTCTCTGCAATAAATTAGGTAGTTGTCAAAATTGCAAAAATATCTTGTATAATTTGTCCAATGATCAAATCTCGACCTTTTCACAAGTGCTTATGGATAGGTCATTCCTGCCAGTGCCAATACAATAGACCAAAAACATCAAAAATCAATTTTCATCCTTTAGAAATCCCAGACGCGTGGAAACATTAATTTACTGAGCTGCCATTTTATCAGCGGTTGGACAGTAAATCAATAACAATATGAAGCGTCAGCAATTCATGTAGGTAACATATGTGTGTTCTACAGACCGAAATAAAACATTTAATGCATTCGATGGTTATATTACGTTATACGTAGTACGTACCAAAATCAAGATACCAGTGGACTGATGGACTCTTTGGGGTGTTTTTCTTCACATCTTCGCTCAGCCGTGGTCGTTTTTGGACAACGATGTCCGATATTGAGAGAAATTTCCTACTTCGCTCGCTCTCTCTATGAATATTGAATATATATCTGTCACCTGTACATGTGTGTGTTCGTGAAACATAAAAATAAAGTTTCAACCACAGAAATTAACCTTATCAGTAATCCATCCAATAACCTTAAATTGGCTATTTTCATCGTGAAATCTTTTTATATACAAGCACGCTTAACCGGATGCCGTTAACATTTATGGAATTTGGGTTTAATACATGCATTAAGTTGCGGTTTGATAAATAAGTACGACGACATGCCGTTATGCTAAATCTAGGTTAATTGATGAGGGCTTAATAATTTTATCTAGCGTACTGCTAAAAGCGGTTGTCCACTGCCCGTGTCCACATCTAACGGTTTTCATAATGACGTCAAAATATTTTCGGAATGAGCGCTTGTTCAACAATGCACACACCTTGATGTCTTTGCAATAATAAAAAATATCGTGAAATCGTGATTATTTGGTAGTTACTTCAATTAGGCACCAATATACTTGTAATTGTAACGTCAGCACGATAGTACAGCTATCCAATTTAGTGAAGGAGAAAAATGGGAGTATTTCTCCTTCATCAGTATAGGCATGCAAATTCTAATTTTTAAATATCCGATTTAATTTACACTTATATGCAATTCGATTGCAAGTCCATAACATACCTAATGAAGTCAATAAAATGTTTTTAAATGTACTACCTAAGATTTTTGGCTGATTTTATATTGTGTTTCTCTTGTCGTTTTTATATGGTACAGGGTACAGTACACGTATTGTACTGTATTGTACTGTGTATTGGTGTAGGTAAGTATATAGTTTTCCGATTATGTACATACATGATCATGATCTACTAATTCGTATTTATGTGCAATAAATGTTTTACAGAATAATAATTAATCGTTGTGAATGTTTTAAAGAAGGTTTACCAGCAAGTAACGATGCAGTAAAATTTCCATTTCGTCGGACAAACAAACACTGCTTTATATGCCGCTGCGTTCCGTGTTTCCGGTTGGTTGGTTTTATGTTTTCCCGTTCACCAAACGCATTCATTATGTTCGAAGGCATAGTGGTCTCATTAATTTACGTTTCAACACAACAAACAATAAACACTACTGCATTTGGCATTTGTGTATCTTCACTGCGTATTTAAATAAATTGTGATAAGGTGTGCAAATTTTTGCGAATATTCCTACAAATCTATAACTATGTACTACAGTGCCAGTAAGTCATAAGTAGGTTTTTTATGCATTTATGATTAGAAATGAGTCGAGTGGTATGGCATTGACTCTGTCTCTGCTATTTACATACAATCTCATCATCCGTCCCATCATTTATTTCGATTTAAATTTGTACATGCTTTATGCACCCCTCCTCCCACAACTATATAAGAGCAATAAATGTTTAAAAATAGTAACTTTCTTCGTTCCATTTAGCATGTATGCAATTCGTTTGGTCGCATTGCATGCTAAATAGAGAATATTTTTACGTACACCAACATAACAATACAATATAACATACCTACCTATATAGATGAGTATTATTTATGGTTTAATGTTCTATGGACTATTGTCTATAGCTCAAACTCGCTACGCATTGCCTGCACCTAGCTTTGTAAATTTTAAATTTGCAACACTATCTTTTCTTCTGTTTTATGTTACAGATTGTCGTTTGCCGTCTTTTTTGGCAGATAGACATTTTGCTGATGAGTATTTTTATTTTATTGAAATATGATAGAATTTGCGTTTAAATTATAGGAATGCTGCTGTTCGCAACTGTATTATTAAATATAATCTAACGTGGACAGCATATTTGAAAAAATAGACAAATTTATCTATATATATCAATGTATATTATCGTACTCTTCAATAGACCATAATTCAATATACAGCGCGTCAATGCTCCCTTCAATCTTAGCTTTACCCAAATATTATGTTGTCTATCTATACTGTATGTATTTGTTAGTTTTCTAATGATTGCGTAAGTGCAGATACTCCTACTTTTGATGTTGATATTAAATTTTTAATACAGCTTCAAAAAGCGTCCGTTTCGTGAAACAATTAGGTACGCTAGACAAGTACATGAATGAACTTGTCAACATGTAAATCTTAAAACACTACTTTTTGTCTGTTTTAAATGAACATAGGAATGAACAATGAACCAAAATGTATCTAAAAATCATACTTTTGCAAATTTGCATGCATGCATGTTGCGAATAATTGTTACAATCAGTACCGATGACTTATCTTTGCATCAGGTGAGTTTACTGATATATAATTAACAATTATTAATTAGTCTGGTTAACAATGCTCCTTCAACTTACTTTAAATAATTATTGTATACATATATATATTGTATATAATATATCGTCAATAATATTCTAAAACCAACAATGAATGCACTTGACTTGTCTTTTTTGCACGTACGCCTATAGCACGGCACGTTAGATAGACAACTTTGCATCCTTTGATAAATCGTCATGTTTTAAATTTATTTTCCCTTTCATTTGTTACAACCCGTAGGTTTACGGTATAAATACGTTTTCATCACATTAAGTGCCTCCTTGCATGTTAAAGTTAATAAAGATTTTTTTCAGCTGCCTCTATACTCATATCTCATGATTATCTTACTTTATACTCAGGAACAATAATAACGATGTGTGTGCGATATTAAATATTTAAAGCATTCAGTAGTGTGAAAGATAGTGGTTCAACAATCTTCCACTTAGTTCCCTTTCATTAGAAGAAATGAGGACTTTTTGATAGGCTTGAAGAATGAAACTGAAAACGTTTTAGTTCTGGTGCCGTAGTAGTGCTAGCAGGTGTTTGTATATCGCAGTAAAGTGCTGTAAAAAAGGAGGCTTGTGTGCATATTTCAGGATTCTATGTTCTTCCTTTTTCTACCGCCAGCTCTGGTGCAGAAATTATGGGAAAATATACTGCAACGAAGTGAAGTGTCAATGCCAACACAGAGAACCATGAAGAAAAAGTAGTTATAAAAGAGCTCCTTCCTTTAGTGATCATCAGCAAATCATCGCACGATTGTAGTCAGTGTAAAATAAATGAAAGTATTCTCATCATCAGTACTGATCACACTACGACGTCATATAGCTAGAGACGCCGACGTTTTTGTTTACCCGTGTAGTACGCTTTTTCCTACAGGAGAGTTTTCGCTAGTACTCCTTTGCCCTTGTTAAAACCTTGCCCCTATGTAAGTAAAGTTCCAAAAATAATGGAGTAAAATGAGAGAAGTTTCTTAAGCTGGAATAAAAGTTGGTAAATTGCTTCTTTGCATATTACATGTCTACTTAAAAAACATTCTCCATGCATGCACTCCCTACACTACTACACACAATAGTAGTAGCATCAACATCAGTGTCAGGTAGACACATGTTAAACGAATCAGGGTGAGTGGGACGACAAAAGTTTAAGCTTGACATGTTTTCTCAGTGTATGTATTGGACTAGTTTATCTTGTTATTTTCGAAGCCGAAAACTTTTCGAGCACGCACAACATGTCTACATATTACTACTACTACCTCTTTTTTATTTACTTACTAGATTTATAATTTAATTAACACGATGACAAACAAATGGCTACTTCCACCAGCCATTGCAGTTAGACAGGGATACACTGGAAAGGTTTCAAGCAAAATTGTTGAACAGTGGGCGCGTACACATCTGTGCAAACAATTAAGATGAAACAAGAACTACCACGTGTGCTTTCGTAACTCCACAGTCTTTACATTCACAAAATGGGTTATTGTGATTCTCTGTGTATGCTTTCATTGTTCATCACCGTTGTTTTTTTGTAATTTTTATTAGATATTATATTATTTCAATGATTGAAAATTAGTTTTTTATCCCCAACTTTTTATCTACGCCTCTACAGTTCTAAATTTACTACTATATATCTATTTGCATGTACACACATGCCATTTATCTGAGACTTTCATTGTTACATGGTGTGACAGGAAGTTTAGCCTCGATTTGTGAGTGTTTACGCACTCTGAATTCCCGGTGGGGTAATCATGTTAAGGTAGTATTGGCGTACATTGAATGTCAAAGAAATCGTGAGATGAAAGCTGCATGAACGGAAATTATATTCAAAGTCAAGTTTACCAACTAGAGCATTTTTCCAATAAAGTAGAATGTAAGTCTCTGGTGCTACTGGTATACGTAGACGTGGTTGATATGCAATGTGCACAAGTGCACATAGATAGATGCCTAAATATTATGCACATAGTCAATATATTTTTGTTTGTAATTTATTTTGTGATATCATACAACACAACTCAATACAACATATAAGCGAAGTAATATAGCAACGCCCAGTACATATGACGTCCGTCGTTACTTTTGTCGGTTGTATGATAAACGGGACAGTTAGAAACACTGAAACGTAGGTGAGAAATGTATTATGGTTTGTTTTCACGTCTCATATTTGACTTACAATCAAACGTCAGCCATGGCGTTAAATGTGTTGAGAGTGAGTAAATTGCCATTTGAAAAGCGACGGGGAGAGGAAAAATACAATCACTGTAGACAGCAATTTAGCTGTTTGAAAAGGAAGGTGAGCCCTTTTCCTCTTCAACACAACAATGCAGTTTACTACACAACAATACAATCATGATAGGGTAAACGACACGTGTATTAACGCATATGCGCAGAGCAGCTTGCAAAACAGCGTAAATACTGCGATATTATTTCATTTTTATTTATTTCTGAAACATGAATGTGGCTTAGAAGAGGCCGTTAACTCTAAAACTAGTTGTAGTGACTTATGTGTGTGAGTATTTGTGTGACATGGTAAGACTAATGCAACAGAATGAAAAGAAAAATTCTGCACTACCACGCAAAATTCATTGCGTTGATGTTGTTATTATTAAGTCGGTCCGATTTCTTCGGATGAACAAATAACTCAGCAGCATACCAAGAGATAGAATGTAGACTTATCAGCAAGCATTGTCAGATAAGGAAGGATGCACCATACATTTTATTGCTGTATTTTTCATCACTTACCTTGACTGCGTTGAGTATTGTGAGTAATCCTTATTTTAACTCATTCACTAGGTCTGTGTGTGTACTATCTACCTGTAAGAAACACTTGCATAAAAGGAGAAGCAAATACTAAAGCGTACAGACAAGCTTCACCTTTTATTTCGAGCACTACAACATTCTACCTGTTCAAACGAAAGGGAAATCACGTTTTTTGTTGGTAATTCCCGGTAAAATCTTGTATTTTACAGCCTGACTTGTCGTTTCCCGTTGATTACGACGGAAAGTGAAAGGTTAATCTTTAATACTTACCGACGTTTGTGCTTGGCGGAAAATTCCTTTTACAAGACGTCTTCTTCTCTAGCTATTTGATTTTCTTTCGTTTTCTTCTAACAAGACGATCACATCCCATCTTCATCTTACAGGTGTACAACCAACGGACATACATGGACAATCGAAAAAGCCCTTTTCTGTGAGTTCTCTGTAGCTTGTAGTGTGACGGCAGTGCAGTGATGACGACAATCCAGTATAAGAGCGGAAACAGAGAATAACAAGCAGTGTCGTACAAAGCCTTTCCAGGCTTTTACTCTTCTCTTGTGCATTCGGCGTGGTACTGTGTCTTGAGTGTGTGTGTGTGTGACAGTAAAAAAGGGAAAAAAACGTACAATTATGCCTGCTCGTATGGTTTTATTGTCGCTGTGAATGGAAACGTAATATGTGATAGTGTTATTATTATGGGACATTATGTGAATCGCCGCATTGGCAGTAACTAATTATTATTGCTGCTATTCCATGAGTCTATTTAGCTTGGCATGACTTGGTAGATACCTTTTATTTCAGGCGTATTGGCATAAGTAATTACGGGGGAATAAAGCTGTGCTACGTGACAGTGTCCCGCGGAACTTCTTAGGCTTTGGCTTTTCTGCGTATGTAAGTTAAGTAGTAGTGAAAAGTGAAGTAAAACAGCCGAAAAGGGATTTTCATTTACACACACACCTCTTCAAATGGATTTATTTTGTGTTTCATTTGTGGAAATTAAGACCCTTCTTGAGCACTGTAGCTAGTAGCTGCAAAGACAGTTGAATTAGCCAAGTTTTGATTATTCGGAATTGCAAATAATGTAGGAACCTCGAAGTAGGAACCATATTATCCAACAATGCGATGAGAATAACCTTATGCTTCCAACTTAATACACTATGTAGTATGTGATACACGTAACGTAATCCTGTTCGTGGCTAGAGGAAATGCTTTTAGAAATGAAAAGTACTTTTGAGCCTTGTTTAAATCTTGCCTGACTCAAATGATGAACGAGTCCCTTAATTTGTACATTATGCACACAATGTTAATTAAACAAATTTAAAGTTGGTCTATCATAATATGATGTTGTGCTACAGATAGGTAGGTAATAGTACAAAACGGACACGTATTGTTGTGTTGTTGTAGTTCTGCTAGTGCTCTTTTCAATTAAAGGATGACAAAAGAAAAACGGAGACGAAGGACAGCACCAGTGTAAAGGAGCCGTGAGCTATTGAACTAAAGGCGGTGATTTTCCCCTTCAAATTAAGTTACATTTTCAGTGGGTTCTGTCAAGGTTGGGGAAATGGCTAGGAAAACCGGATCTTTGTTTTCCTGTAATTTTAGTCGTAGTGTTAAGGAAAGGGAATTTCAAGTTATAATTGGAAAACGAATCCCCTGTTTACCATCTACGTTTCATTCCAAGCTTTCCTTGTTTGTGACGCATGTTGGAGTTTGTCTATTTTTGTTGACACTGTGTCATCACATTCCAGGCACAGACAGTCAGCCATTATTAAATCAACTCGCAGTTTTGTTGAGAGCAAGACCTCCATGGCCAACGTCGTTTCCGGCATCTGCATCCCAGCAGCCGAACAATATTCAGCAGCAACAACAACAACAGCATCATTTCATTTCACAGCAGCAGCAGCAGCAACACCAGTCCCCTTCTTCCATTCCGCAACAGATTTCTGTTCAATCAAATCATGTTTACCCAACATCTTCGGAGCAATTGCAAAATTTCATGGCATCCAATAACCTTCTTGCTCCTCAGGGATCGCTAAGTCAAGGTATTCCTGTTGTAGCAATGGATCCATCACAAAACTCAATAACAATAATGACGCCAACTGGTCCGGAGCAGATAATGGCACCCAGCCCTAGTGGAATGGGAGGAGGGGGTGTGTTTGTGGCGCAGCCAATGCAGCTAAATGAAAATGTTGCAATTAAGAATAATAATAATAACAATAATCATAATAATAATACTGCTGGGACTCCTGCTTTAGCTGGTTCGAGCAATAACGGAAACAATGCTCAAAACCTTAACAGTAATAGTAACAATAACAATTCCCCATCGGGGACCATAGTTCAAGTCTTTCCCAATCCTTTCGAGAATCAGAATTTAATTGATGGGAGTATTTTTGCTGCCGGTGGAATTCCTCCAATGCCACCGTCCGGATCTGCTAATATACCAATAGCCACGCTTCCTGCTAATTTTCACAGTGAACAGCTTCAGCATCAACAAACACAGTATCCAGCAGGGTTTATTGTACAACATAATCCTACAGCCCCGGGATCACCTTTAAACAATCAGCCTGTCCTAAATCCGCAACAACAAGTGGTAGTTGCCGGTGGCCTGCCACCCCCACCTCCCATTCCAAAGAACCTAAAAGGGCCTGCAATTATCGCCGTGCCAAAGCCTAGCCAAAGTCCTGTTATGATTCAAGCACCGTCGTATCTAGGACCAATGGAAACAAATCTACAACATTTATCTAACAGCGCACAAGGTGGGGGTACAGCGGGTGTAGGACAACAGTCCTAAATCCGCAACAACAAGTGGTAGTTGCCGGTGGCCTGCCACCCCCACCTCCCATTCCAAAGAACCTAAAAGGGCCTGCCATTATCGCCGTGCCAAAGCCTAGCCAAAGTCCTGTTATGATTCAAGCACCGTCTTATCTAGGACCAATGGAAACAAATCTACAACATTTATCTAACAGCGCACAAGGTGGGGGTACAGCGGGTGTAGGACAACAACCAATCATAATACATTCTTTCCATCAACTTCCTAATCTTACCCCAGCCTTTCCGCAGTTGCTTCCACAATCGGCTCAACAGACGTTTCTGCACGATCATTTGATTTCACTGCCAGAGAATGCTGTCGTCAACTTGGAACTCAACAAAACGAATGTTATACAAGAGGAATTCCCGCAACAGTTTACCTCTCACTTCCAGCCATCCCTACTAGAACAACATTATGATCATCTACAACAACAAGAGCATCTACAACATCAAGAGCACCTACAACATCAAGAGCACCTACAACATCAAGAGCACCTACAACATCAAGAACACCTACAACATCAAGAGCACCTACAGAATCATGGGCAACTTCAGCATCATGGGCACCTACAGCATCCTGAGCAACCACAGCATCACGATCATTTACATCATCATGTGCAAATACAACATCATGAGCAGCAGCAACCAGAAAAACCGATTTCAGTTATACCTGAAAAACCAATCCCAGATCTAACGAAAACCACGATTCCAATTTTACCAGAAAAAGGAAGTTTTGTAGGATCGCCCCATACTGAGCTATCAGCAGAAATTGTGGGCAATCCACGGAGTCAGAGAAAGAGACATCAAAAACAACGGCAGCAACATCAACAGTTTCACAAACAACTACAACATTACGAGCAACACACGACAAGGGGAATTTATAAAATGAAGCCAACTGCAAGACCAACCCAAATCCCACTGCCATCTGAATCAGAACGTGAACATAACCAAAATGAGATTGACAACAAATCTCCTTCCCTCCCCGACTACACACTTTCCACGATTATCAACTTGCCAAGCACGACTATTACAGGCTCATTTGAATATCCTGATCCACCAACTCCACCAAATTTCGAAAGTATGAATGCCTTAAAATATCCCAGTCCTTTTGAGGATTCAGCGGAAGTAGCAGTGAAAAATAGACCCAAAACATCGGGCTCTCCCACGTCATCATCGTCAACCACATCTCGAGAAAGAAAGCGTCTCAGAGACGAGCTAAAAAAGCAACTCAAGTCGTCGCTTCATTTGCATAATTCTCCTTTCAGTGATGTGAAGCGGGAACGAGTTAGCCCAGCATCCAGTAGCACGACCACAACTGGAACGCTGTCTCCGACCGTGGCGGAAGCTAGCAACGTGTATAGAAGTATTACCACCGCATCTGCATTACCAGAAACAACTGTCTTTGAGAGCGATGCTGATGTGAGGGACACCACCACTTTCCCTGTACCAACAACAACAATAACGAAACGCATCAGAAAGGATAAGTCCAGACGGAAAGGGAAATCGAATAGAAGCAAAAAAGATTTTCGGCCTTCACCTCAAATTCACAGTTTTGAAGAGCCCGTTACCGGGATCAAGTCATATATCACGATATTGCCACCCGTAACAACCATGGCAGGTTCCGATGAAAGTAAAAGTGACGAGACTGCAACAAGACAACGGGGTAAGAAATCGCTGTTTGCAAAATTTGAAGCTAGTGAGTCCAAGAACCCACCGTTCGAGGCAGGATTTAAGCCTGTCAGCCATTACACCACGTATGCGGTGGGAAAAGGGAGCAATATTCCACCTGCCAGTACGACCACCGAAACGCTTTATTTCGACTTGATCCGTGAAGTAGTTTCAAAAGCCCCCAGCAAATCATGGAGCGCACCTGACCTCAATGCTTACAGTCAAAATATGAGGGAACACAGAAACTTGGTAACAACAGTAGATGGTCTTACCGTCACATCAGGTACCCCACACAGTAGTAGAAACGGAAATGAAAACTACGTGTACACAACGTTGTCCAGCGCATCAGGTACTGATCATTTCACAAAAGCAGGATGGAAAGTCAAGGATCATCATGGTGGGGATGATGCCAGACGCCAGTTGACAACATCCGCTTCAAGCGAAAAAGTGGAAAACTGGCGGTTTCCCGACACCACTGACGCCTCCAAGGAATCATCCAAAATCTATTTTGGAAACGGAAAGTTTGGCCCTCCAAACTGTGACAAGTTTCACAGATTTGGCTTCTGTCCAATGAATTCTGGATACCCGACGTGAGTCAACTTTTATAATGAGAACGCAGGAGGAAAAGTTGCAGGAACGTTAATAGCAAACACCTTGCGCATTTTAAAAATATGTTCCACTCTTGAATGCTACTTTGTTTCAGAAATTCTTACAAAGGAAAAAAAATTGGTCGTGAAAGAAAACTTTTTTCTTTTGCATTCATACATTTTTCTGCTTTTTAATTATTTTTTAAATTAATTCCTCCTTTTCCACGTTATTGCTTTGACAGGGATCAAGTGGAAAAAATTGCTTCTAGATGCTCCGCTCTCCTGTCTCATTTAATTGCGCCTTTACCAAAGACAGATGTGAGGTATGACGTTATAGTCTCGAAAAATGGGTCCATGCTTAAAGGTAGATCGGCTGCACCAAGTGGATGGAACTGGAAAAGTTTTTCAGGTTAGGCTCACAACTTAGAATAATGTACGTAGGGAAATTCTTGGAAGCGTATCAGGGTTTATATTTGAATATCTTGACAGGAAAATTGGAATCCGTTAATACGGACTTTAGTCGAGAGATTTTCAGTCTTTCAGGTGATAAATCACACTTGATATGAATAATTGCAATTAGTAACTCAGCACCAAAACAAACTACAGTATGGATTTTACCAAAAGTGACACGCGCTTAAATTATACTTTTTTAATTTCAAAGGGCTGCTCAGCAGCAAGGTTTATAGTAAAATGATTTTTTTACGGAAGTATTTCCTGAAACAATTATGAAATGGTGTCATCGGCTATGACAGTAGTTTGATGTAGCTTGTCCTTATTCTGAGTTGGCAGGTAGAATGATTTATATGAAGTGATATATCACCTGAAAGCCAACAAAAATCTCTATAAAGTAATATGTATATGACAGGATATTCTTAATTTTCATTCAAAATATTCAAATGGCGAAGCCTGCTACGTGTCCAAGAATTCCCCTTCGTACAGGTAAATATGCATGATTCATGTAACTGACTCAACTTAACTGTCCTCTTTCAGGAAAACCCGTTTGCGATACCAAGGAGATAAAAATAATCCCGGGATGGGCGAAAAATGAACAAGGAGAGTGGCTTGTCATTCTTCAAGTAAGTACAGTACCGCTTATAATTTGGAAAATGTCCTTCAACTTACGTTGAAATGTGCCTGCCACTGTGACAAGTCGGCACTTATTGAATTTATCAAGTAAAAAATAACAAAGAAGTTTTCTCGTTATTGAAAATTCATTGTGAGAGCTTGCCATTCAGGAAACTCGACTAGCATTAATCTTATGCAGAATCTTGAGCACGTGGAGCAAAACTATTTTTAATTAAATATTACTTCATTAATATATCAGATTAGTCAGCGCACCTAAAGCCCGCATAGTCAGAGATCTTGTATGTCTAAAAGTGAATATCAAATATCGATTCTCATAACCCATTACAGTAGAATAATGCGGAAATTTTAGAAGATCGACATCTCTGTAAAATCCGTACCTACAATCATAAATACCTATTTGAAATACTGGTACTAGTAGTACAGTTTTCAATTAGTTTGATCATTTAATAGTATGGTTTGTAAGGTAGATTACAGATTACCCCTATCTTAAAGACTTAAATACTACAACTGATAAACTAAAAGAAGTTAATGAGCCTTAAGTAAGTTATGTAGTAGTATCACGGTAATTTCTAATTACTGTTTTTATTCCCCAACCTCAGCATGAGATGCTATCGGTAAATATTTACTAAATTAAACATGCGCCATGTATCACGCTGCATAATTTAGCAATGATGTTAGAGAGATAGAATGAACATAAAGTATATTTTTTGGAAACCTGCTTGTTTCATACCACAGTAGGTATGAATGGTGTAACTGTAACCGAACTAATTATGCATCCCTAATGGTTTTACGTAATCATCTGTCAGTAGAGGATCGATGTTTGAATATTACGAAAGAAAGTACGACTTGCTTTTGAAGTCTTGATGCGGATAAACAATCTCTCTCAAGTAAGAGGGAAAAATATTTATGCACGCCCCTTGCCTGTATGAAATGGTTATCATATTACTAATTACGTGCTTTAATGTAAAACTCAACACTAAATCTGTTCTAATAGTTTATCGAAGCATCAGCACTACTAATTTGTTGCAGCATGATAATACGAGAGTTTTGCATACGTTATCTGGTTCATGATGCAGTTTCCTATATAAACGAACGAAATCAAAAAAAAAATCGAATGGAAAAAGAGCAACTTAGGGAAATTAAAAGTATAACGAACTTGAGAATTAAAAATTTAGCAAAGCACTGATTAAAGATGATAAATATCTTACTTTTAATTAAAGGTACTAATTTAAATTTAGTTTCAATTAAAGGTGCATATTACGACCATAGTTTCGTTTCTTTATTACGGCACACGGTATTTATTTCAAGAAGGTGTGTAAAGATTAATGATTTTTTTAAACTACGATTTCGTAAGATCTGTACAAATAAGTTACATAGTATAGATCCCTGTAAAACTTTCGATTTCTACACGCGGATGATGCTGCATTTAATATGAAATAGCGAAAATTACAGCACACACATACAAATCAAAAGTTATTATTGCATTATCTGTTTACGTCGAGACGCAAGGTCAAGCCCAATGCATTCAATGCATTCGTGAGCAATTGTACAAACAAGTAGGCACTTTCATTGCAGCGTTACCGGTGAAGTTTCTTTCTTCTTTCAAAATTCACAGTTAGAGTTAATTTTTGTTGCTCACTTGCTTGCACGTGACGTGAGCTTTGATTAGGATAACATGGTATATCAATGAAGATAAAACATTTATTGCTGTTTGATGTTTTGATGCTACTGCATTAAAAATCCATCTTTGCGTCTAATTTGTGTTGTAACATTTCTCTTACCTAACGGCTTCGTGTATTTGTTGTATAGAAATTGTATGTTTCGTGATAGGTATGATACATTTTATTCAACCTACACAAAAATATTTTAATCAAATCGTAAAAAATCGCCTTATTGGACACGTACGTACGTACGACTATATGCTAAATGAACGTGATGAAAAAGTGAAGAGTGCGAAGGAGAGAAAGAATGGGAGTGGTAATTTCAATCCAATTTATATGTGCTTCACTAGAAAGATGAGTGACAGTCATTATTCATTTGATTTGAAACTCAACATTTCGTGCCAATTTTTACTTTTGCGAGAGAATTTCTATTTAGAACAATTCATTGATGGGTCTCATGTAGAACAGTTTATGAGGCAAGTTGGTTCAAGTAAGCTGACGTTTAGCTGAAGACCGTACATCTACTTTAAATATTAGACAGCCAACAGCCTTTTCGGGTTTTCGTACCATATTATTATTAATGACAATAGCACGCGTTGATTTGTGAAGTTGCCAGCGATTACCAGACATATTCCATAAAATGAAAATGATGAAAGAATACTTGACCATTGTACCAAATATTGGACTACATGTGAAGATCAATTAGATCATGTATGTCACTGTGTGTATCATGGTACTTGTTTGTATTTACTTAAAAGAGTGTCAGTTTACGTTTTCATGTACAAGAAAATGCCTGATTTTTTAAAAATAAAATGATAAATGAACAGTACTGTTACACTATATGAACGATTCGGCTTCTACCCTACGAAAAATACAATAACACATGCAGAAGTATGGAGCGTGTGTGAAATCATGTATTTATATTTCCGGAATTGGACATTTTCATTTCCATATTTTCCAAAGAAGCTACCATGAATTTTATTTTTGCTGGCATGATGCATTAATCTTCAGCACGATCTTGAGCGTTAATTTATGTTACCAATGTTTAATTTTAATTCAACCAAACTTTGTTAGTGCAGTCTCTACGAATGAAATGCAAAAAGGCACACGTCGCGGCATGATATTCTCTATATTTATTTTAGAGGCGACAGGTATCCTAGAATAAAAAAAATATACTCTCTCACGTATTTCCTGTTTCATAACATTTTCTTGTTTTTTAGACCAAAGCTTGGAAACAGGAAGCCCAAATAACGCTGTGTACGCCACAAGGGACCCACTACAATAACTGCAAAGAGGGCAACAAAAACAATAAAGACTGTACTCCCATTAAAATCAAATGCGTGCAACGTTTCACAGCGCAGCGGTTGGCTGTACTCGACCCAGAAAACACAGACCGCTGTCCAGTACTCCGCTCTGTATTTCTACCTTCCGCTTGTGTTTGTTTACACGACAGTTCTCCTCTCAGCAGTAGCTCATCATTAAGCTCATCAGAGGAGATGTCTGCAAGTAGTAGCAACACAAACACCATTAAAATCAGTACTAGTAGTACGAGTAGCAGTAAAAGCAGCAAAGGCAAGAAAAGCTCGAAAGGAAGGAAAAGTAGCAAGAAATCCTCGTCATCCAAACGAAGCAAGAAAACATCATCTTCTGGACGAAAGGCACAAAAGTCTGGTGGGAATGTATCTCCGGCTTCATCATCTGAAGAACAAGAAAATAAGTCTGACGTACTAGATGCTGCGGCTGATTCTTCGACTTCGAGCACTAAAGCTTCTGGATTAAATGTCGAAACAACTGTGGAAACCGCAAAGGGGAAGGAGCGAAAACATCAACAAGAGGACTCGGAGACTTCACCTGAAGATGAAGATGAGAATGAGGTTCGTGAAAGACCACATGCTGAACAGTTACTGTCTTCTTCCAGTTCACCAACGGGGACAGAAGAGGATAAGTCCGAGGATGGCGAAAACAATCAAGTTGAAGCGGATGATGATGAGGATGACGGCGAGAATAATGTTGATTCGTTTATAGAAGAAAAAAAGAAGTCAACAAGAACGTCGAAATCCCTAAAAGAGGATATTAAACCTACGAAAAGCGGCTCTGTGGATGCTGAAGAGGACACTGGTAGAATTACGACTACAGTCACAACCAACTCTCATGGTGGCAGTGGTACAGAGACGTCAGAGGAAGGAGAAAATTTCGAAGAGAAAAAAGTTTAAGAAGGTTGACATTTCCATCTGTATAAATCAGAATCTATTTTAAAGATCAGTCTCGCTCTTCTTTAACTTTAGTTACAATACAAACGATAAGCACGACCACGGCACGACAGACGAGAGTGTTGTTTTTAAAGGAGAAGCTAACAGTTAAGATAGCAAAGGTACTTGTACACAATGGAAAGGTTACCACATTATTTGAAGGGCATTTGTTTTGTAACATGGGTATCACGGGGATTTCGACAAATTCATGGGGGGATCCTGTAGGAGATTTTATCTTGCCAAAAATGGTGATATGATTGTGAGTCTTGCGATGCCCCGAAATGAATGGAACACTGTGGTAGGTATGTAGTTGTTGTGGTATATGTGTGGCTCAAGCGGAATTGTAAATCTGGAGTAAATAAAGAAGTTTAAAGTAATTGTACAATATAATTAAGTAATTATACTCAACTATAACTACTAACTATGTACATATTAATGACTAAACCGTAACGTAGTTTTTGGTTTCGATTGATAAAATTGAAACTTTTGTGAATCGTAAGAAATAACGCGGTTGCCACTTTGAAATAGTAGCAGCAGCAATGATAAATGCTAAATGTAAAATATGTTAGATGTAAAGTTTTCATCGTAATTATCCCATGGGAAATACCGTACCATAGAACACAGTGTATAATATACAAGGGTTACTTGTAAACTTGGAAAGTTGAGACACAGACTACAAAAGGAGATTCCATGCTTTCTTTACTTCAGCGTTGGGCTTTTTTCCTTGAGTTTCTGTTGGTTTTGCTTTGCAAGTTTGGTTTGCTGGTAAGAAGTGATAGGTTTCTCCTTTGTCGCTTGACAGGAATGGGGGCATTGTAATACTTGCTGATTTGTTGGTAGAATAGTAGTAGTTGTAAATAAAGTAGTAATGAGAATGAGAGTCCAGGTACATTTGTGTGAATTTTGTACCAATAAGCTGTCCGTATCAAGAAACTTCATGCTTAGTTCTACGGTAGGTAACAGGATGTGTTTTGTTGTATTTTCACAAGAGAAATTCAAGTTGGTCCTTCGTATAATACAATAGTATAATATGTGATGTCTTTCTTTTCTACTATATAAATTTTGTATTTTTACTATTTATAGTTTACTCGTAGGATCATAGGTTCGCTTGTTAGCATAACATTATCTTTTTACTTACCCACATGGTGTATAGAGTACTTAATGCCATCTTTGCAGTAATAATTTGTAAGGTTCTACGTTTACAATTTACAACGAAATAAAAAATATGCACTGTTGTGATTTTCAAAAAAACTAGTAAGCATTGTTAATTCTAGCTGTGCACAATAACGGATGTATGTAAGCATCTAGATTATTTTTAGTTAAATGAATACAGTTGGTGCAGTGCAGTGCATTAATGCATACAATAATGAAGGCGTTTGACAAGATGCTTGTATAGAATTATTTTTACGCATCATTAACTTGTGATGTTTAAAGAATGTTTAATAAACGTTGACTAATATGTGATGTTTATAAGGTAATACTTTTTAAAGGACTTTTTGAATTTAAACGGTTTATGGACTTTCAAATTCAAATATTTATTAACACATATTCATTGCATATGGCGTTTTATGCCACTTTTCATTTCATCATTTCATAAAGCATATTCATATCTACATTTTTAGAAGGGAAATAAAGAAATTTTTCTTGTCTTTTAACTGCATATTTTGCTATAAAACGTCTAGCAACTTTTCAGTCACTGTATTGATATGATTGCAAATGGCAACTTGAGAAAGGATTGTTTATGATAACCAATAACATCTACCAAATACGAGTAGTTCAGCTTTGTTAAGTCCCATTCCATGTTAGTTTTAATATAGTCGTATTTAACATATAGTGTACTTCAAAACTGACCGACAGGTACGAGTTACATGATAAGTAACTCTATTAAATAATTAAAGTAGAAATACCTAAAAACCCTTTTTGGGTGTGTACACACACTTAACGGTTGATGTTGTGACGTGACTTTCGCTTCTTTCATTCCTTTTCACAAATCGTGTGGAAAAGAGATAGAAAGAGGTATAAAGTAATAATTCTTTTATTTATAAAAAATATTTAAAAACCGCGGAGACGATTTTAAAGTCAGTAAACATTTTCTAACGTTTCAGTGATTATCTGCATAGTTTATTGTTTCCTACACCGTGACAGTTGACAGTTTACGGGAAGTGAGTATCCCATTAGTCAACACCTGTCATGCTAAACTCTATAATATAAATATGACTACACTACCTAGGGGTATAGGGGCGTTGAACGCAGGCGTTATGCAATTATGTGTAGTGTCGAGCCAAATAAATTAATGTCCCTTTCTTTTCTTAGTTAACGCTTAATTTTTATTGCTAGTTATTTGTTACTAATTTTTACTAGTTTTTATGTGTAGCATCAATGTTTGTAAATGTTATATATAAAAATCGACAGGACAAATAAAAATTGCACGTGATTTACTGCATTAATAATAAAAAGATTATTTTTTTCATCGAATAACTGCACACATGTGATTCTGTTAATGCAATAAACGCTTAGCATGTGGTATTTCTAAGCAGATGAAACACAACAAACCAATGCTCGTTCACCTTTGCCCATCATCATAGTGCAGTAATATTTTTATTGCTTAGTGTTCTTTAATACAATACCTATGCATAACAAGTCCAAAACATGTAATTATTAATTATTAACTGATTGGTCTTTGTTGTCCCACTAGAAATTCAGTAGTATTGCGAAACTTACGTACGAATGCACAAATGCACAATATTGACAGGAAGCTAAGGGTGCGTAGTATGGCATGAAAGTGAAATCAACCGTGCTATACTCTAGTAGCAGTGTGCTGTTTAGAAAAAAAAGCAAAAAAGCAGCTACTTTGGCTAGTGTAAACGTAGGAACATGTAATTCAATACCCAAGTCGACTACATCGTCGACTAATAGAAATATTAGTTCTAAAGTAGCAACGAAGAAGAGGCAACTTTACAGAGATGTAGCTTTCAACTTACAGAACTAATGTGAAGATGTAAGGTACTCTGTAAGTGCCGTGCAGCACTGGGTTGGTTGGCTGATTGCAGGGTAGGCTGAAATGCCTTTACGTAAGTTAAAGGAATTTTCTTTTAGTAAAAGTAGTAACATTTTTTGTCATTAAAACCTTCTGTTTTCATAACACAAACATCTTACAGGCCGATGGTCTGCTTGAATGAACAACGAAACGTTATCTACAATCTCTTTAGGCAAACAATTTGTTTTCGATGACAAGATTGTTTGGATAAAAAATCTTGGCTCGTCTAATATGAAAGCACAATTCTCGTGTCTCGTGAACACGAGGCTGATGGCTGATGTCACCCATAAGTGCAATGTGCAAAATCAAACAAACAGAAAGGGGGTTTAACCAATGTGTAAATCAATTTATGTACAAAGTATACTAGTTAATTTATTGTGAATATAACTTTTTAACTATCGAAGCTGCTTACATATGTTTTATATGGACAAAAGACGCGCCGGAATGATCGGAAATTTTTTTGGTACAAGGTATTAATTAGTTGCATAATGGATGAAAACAGTGAAACTTTATACAACTATGCTGAACTACTGTAACTATCTTGAAATGTTTATTAGTATAAAAAACGTTCAAACCTTTTGTCAATGAAAGCGGTTGCTTTTATTTATTTTCAATTTGTCTTTCATATCAACAATGTTGCTTTGCATTTTGGTGACATGGACATTGCATTTTCTCATTTCTCCTGAATACTGCGTAAACATTTAAGTTGTTTTCGCACATTATAAAATCGTCTAACGAATGACTAGAAACTGTATGCAATGTTGTCATTCGTGAATTATGGGTGCCAGGTGCCGCCACACTATGTCACACAACAACACACTATTCAAAACAAAGCTAATAGTATATATTATTGCATTACATTTATTTCGTCTGCTGGGACGAATAATACGATACTCAATTTCTTGGTACTTGTGTGTGTGTGTGCCGTCACCTTTTCACAACAGCCATGAATTCAACGCTCTGGCCTGCTAGGTATATGGATTCCTGATTATCAAATTCAAAACAGGTTCGTAGATGAAAGTGAGGCAGCGTGTTATAGTAGAAGTCAATACATTGTTCTTCCATTGTAAAACTAGTAGTACTCTTAGCGAAATTATAAGAAGCAAAAAGTAGCAATAAGGTTCGTGCTGTACAACTGACGGACGCGTAATGTAATGGCACCTTCTTCAATACGTAATATTGTAAGGGAAGTATTTTTTCATTTTTGTAGACGTTTCATCGACTTTTTTTGTTGTCGAGGTCCTTCAAGGGTGCAATTTTCTTTCATCTTTTAATGTTTTCTATTGTTGTACGTGATGAACTTTATATTATAAATTACATATTATCCTTCTTGACATTAATGATAGGATAGGACAGAACAGCTTTCTTCTACAATTTACCTAATTAATCCAAAAAGAACGTCGACGTACCGTGCAAGAATGGACAGATACGTGGTATTGGTATCCCTGTTTTTTGCTTGTGCTGACATTTGAAGACTAAAAATTTATAGTGCCCAACCTGGACTAATTAAGGAAAAAATGTTGCATGTAGGAATACCATTTTATTTCTCCGAAAAATCGGAATTTGTTTTATTTGTTTTTACAAAAAAATATAAAATAACAACAAAAATTACTTACTGCTATTGTACAAGAGGAAAATGCTTACAGATCAACCAGTTATGTGTACCATTTAAATAAACAAGTATGTTGTACTCCAGTATACATATGTATACACACAGTAATCATTAATTATCAACTGAGTACAAAATGTACAATTATATTATATAAAGATATATAATATTATGTAGGTGTATATGAGTAGTTGTTAAAATGAAATAATAATTTAGCTTCCTTTAAGCTCAACCATAACCACCAACCCCACAAAATATCTTTGCTTTCGCTTAAACAGCATTACATAGTATTGCCACGAAGGTCCAATTTATCAGTCTATTTTTCGAATAGAATTTCGACGAAGCTTACAGCGTTTTAATGTAAATCAAGCATTATTTATTGTTATTTTTACCTCTATACACTGGATATCGACGTGCCTTTTTACCACTTTCCAATGACGTTACATTCTGAGTACCACTATCGCTTGAGGTACTGGAGTCGATTCCGCTCATAATTGTACTAACGTTTAAAATTGAGTCATTAGCACTGCCGCTATTTGGAAGATTGCTATTTATTGAACTGGCGGCGCTTGCAACATCTGTGGAAATTGAGCTATCGTCATCATTTTGTTCTTTTGTCGGAGTATCCGTAGGATCGGCATCGCTACTTCTACTACTTTCACTGAAAGCTGTATCTACAGTACTGGCTGGTTCAGATGGAAAAGAAGCTACTTCAAGTGGGAGAGGAGATGTCGAAGTCATTGCTGACAACGGAATACTTGCCTTTTTGTACTTATTCCTAATTTTAACATAATTAGGCGGTGGAGTAACTATTATAGCAACTGACTTTACGTTACTACTGCCAGATGCAGCCAAGTCACCGTCTGCACTGACAGTCATGTCGTCTGGGTACATTTGGTCTTCGTTATCATCATTGTCGTCAATTAGTTGTGAGTTATCTGGATCGATGTCAGTTTTCTGTATAGAACTGTTGCTGCTACTATCACTACTTGTGTCATTATTAGTATCTACATCACTAAATCTACTGGTTCGCACAGTGTCGAAAATAGGATTGATCACGGGTAAGTCATCGGCAAGAGTCTCACTTTGTTCATTACTTGTTTCTTCCAAAGTTACTTTTGGAGAAAGTTCAGGAAAGTAATTATGATTCGGATGTTGTGTACTTCTTGTTTGTTTCTCTTGTTCTGTTTCATCAGTCGTTTTGTCATCATAACCGTTTGATGGAGATGTTACGCTTTCAGAGTTGTTTTTTAATCTACCATTTTCAGCACTATTTCTAAGTTGTTGGACTATAGCAAGAATGTCGTCGTTGTCAGTTTTGTCACTACCACTACTGTGACCGTCAATCAAAGTCCAGTTTTTGTTCAATCCGTGTAAATGTTTGTCCTCGTCTTGGTCGCCAGTGTCGTTATCGGTATGAACACCCACAATTATAAATCCACTCTCCTTATTTTCCTGTAAATCATCCAATATAATCTCTTTGTCAAAATGTTCTTTAATTAATTTTTCATCGCTAAGTTTAGTACCGTCTGGTTTGACCACAGTTGGTCTAGACTCCGAAGCTACGGCATGTAATCGATCATTTTCATTATTAGATTTTATTTTTATGTTTAAATAATTTTGCGACTTATTAGACGCAACAGCTCTGTTACCCGACATAATACTAGACGCCATGGCCGCATCTGATTCCAGATTAGATGGAGCTTCAGCATACATTGGATGCTGTTCAGAGGCTCCTGTATCAGCATCACCGTAACTTGGCATGGTGTCGATTAGTGCGCCTGGCTCAATCATCGAGATGAGTTTGTTAAGGTCAACTGGATGTCCATCGTAAGTGGGTGCATTGGCATCTGCAACAACCTCAAAAACTGGGTTACCACTGGGACCGGTACTCTGTCCTAAAATTTGCACTCCAGGTATAGCGTGATTGGTGGACGCAGCAGTGACCATGTCAGAAGCTGCTTGCGCGCTACTGCCCATTTGTTCAGATCCAGCAGTGGCGGCATCTGCCTGGGCTGCATATTCATTGACAAGGGTAGCAAATGGCATATCATGGATATTTGATGCCCCTTGTTGACTATGTTGAACACTACTTGAAGCACTTGACAAATCAGTTGCTGACGGTTTAAATTGTTCAGCCACATCGTAAATTGGGGCTACTCGAACAGGTTCAATACTGTGAAATGTTGCCCCGTAATTATTTGCAGGCGTTTTGGAAACTTGTGATTGAGTTTGACTGTAGCTGCTCTGCTGTTCGAAAGGACGTTGTTGGTTTAAGAAGTAAGATGGCTTGTTACTGCTTTGACTTCCATAAAGGCTTTGCAGGCTACCAAAAGTATTGCCTAATCCTGGGTCGTTTTGACTAAGGGTTTGTGATTGGTAGGATATTTGTTGGCTAGGGAAAACTTCGAGATTATTTTTTGTATTTTGGGGGAGGGAGAATGGGCCTGGGGAAGGGGCACGGAAAGGAGGCCGAGATCCTTGGAATGGGGACGATGCGAATGGGGAAGGACCATCAGAAGAGAACAGTGGTGGACGTCTTGCACCGAATGAGGGGGGAGGACGGGACGACGCAAAAGATGGTGATGGAGGTCCGGGTCTGGAACCGAAAATGGCGGATGGAGGACCAGATGGATTTCGATAAATAACTGGTGAGTGCTCAATGGCGCTAAGGGGTGCATACGTTACTCCAGAGCCTCCTCCATGTGGGGAGGAATTTCCCTCATAAACGGAGTTTGGTGGAGGTCCTCCGGAGGAAAAGTAGGAGGGTGGCCCATTTTGAGCCGACGAGCCCAATGATGGTCCACCAATAGATGGTGGTTTGGGTTTAGAGTGGTAGGAAATCTTTGGGCCTAACCCCTGTAGTTTAGACATTGTTGAACCAAGCCAGCTGAATAGCTTATTTCCTGGGTTCTTTGGTCCTTTGTAACTAGACGATGGAAAACCATTTGGGCGAATTCCAGGGCGGCCAGGGGGTGGTGGTCCATTACTGAATGGAGATGAAGAGGGTGGACCACCACTGCTGTACGGAGATTGGGGACCGCCACCTACAAACGAAGGTCCTCCGCCGCCAAAGGGAGAAGATGATTGGGGTCCGCCACCACCAAAGGGAGACGAAGACTGTGGTCCTCCGCCGCCAAAAAGAGACGAGGGAGGTGGCCCACCTCCTCCAAATGGAGATGAGGACGATGGCCCACCTCCGCCAAATGGAGATGAAGATGGTGGGCCACCTCCGCCAAATGGAGATGAAGATGGTGGGCCACCACCAAATGGTGAGGATTGCTGCCCTCCGCCGTTATAGCTAAAGAATGGCGGGGGTTGCGCTGATGCTGTCATTAGGACAGCGCATAATAATGCTGTTCTCTTTAACTGTTTAACACAAAAAATATGAAACCATACTTTAGCTAACGCTGAGAAATAACATGTTTTTAATGAGATAGCGTAAACTAAGACCTTGACCACGCATAAGCATCATATTTTTGTTTAGAAGATTAAAGTTTTGTTTACTGAGTCAATAATTTATGCTAATTAGCTACGCTAAAGGTAGTTTAAACAAGGAGATGATGGCAGCATTTGGATGACGTTAATCCATAAATATTTCTCCTTGCTTAAACGAGGACACTTTCGATTTCGTGTAGGATGTTTACAGTTACAATAGAAGCAAGAAGAAAGGTATGTAGGACAAACTTGTTAGTAACAGAATATTCTTTCACTGTATATTTTATAATGCTGCCAAATTTGGCTCATGAGAAACTGATTTAAGAAAGTCGATAGATAAATTTAGGTACACATTATTAGGCTCTAGTTTTACTGGTTATATTGGTTGGTTAGTCACAGTTTGTAAATGATAACTGCCTTAAAAAGTATAAAATTTAAACGTTTTGATGATAATTGAAAATAAGATTGCATTTTCAGTCCCAATAGATTTTTCCAAAAAGTACACTTTGTTTTGTAGGCTTAATTTTTATGTCGCATTAAGGAATGCACCTAAACAATGATAAAATAAAGTATATAGAAAAAGATGACACGGGAAATTATAGCGCTCACTTACCATGATTTTGTATAATCCGTACAGTCAGCAACAAAATCCAACAAGAATGCTGTTCTCGGTAATATTTCAGTTGAACAATGTAAACTATCTAGCGTATTGACATTTCTATACAACTTTCATTCACTCTATTTTAAACAATATCCTCTTTTTAATATGATTTGTCCAGAATAGGGTCACACAACTTTCCTTCAAGCACAGAAATACTTTTCACTGTCAACAGTTTGTGCAAAACAGTTCACACCGAATCCAGATCCAGATACCCGTTTTTAGATAATGCTGTTTATGCGTTAAATTTTTCATGCATTTTTACAAGCGATAAGGGCATCGTCGTCACGCCTTTGTCTAATGTCACCTTCTTAAGACGACTACGTCACGAAAACTGTGCGAGCATCCTCTTATAGACTCGGAAGTAATTGCTTGATAGTACGGCCATGTAGAATATAGCATAAAATAAGCAAAATAGAAAATACTGTTAATGTTTACGTAAATTTTTTTTTTTCAAAAAAATTAAACGCATCCACTTTCTCTATCCATCATACAAATAAAGCCTTTAACAGCCAGAACATGTAAACATGTAGCTCTGCATCCCACATGTTAATTTTTGTAACTGCAAAATATCATGCTGAACCAATAAAGCACCGCCACTACGACTAGGCGTCATGACTCTCTTCTGAACTGTAGTTAGCAACAGCACTACTATTTCGAATAGAAGCGTATCATCGTCGTCCCTCATTCATTATAGAACACGCACAAGCATGCCGGTAGTCGTGGCCATTCCCCTGTCGTCACAAACGACTTTACCATTACATCCACCACGCACGCGAGACTCGGTCATATTGTATTTGTAACAATGCCAAAATACACCAGCACATGGATACTTCTCTTAACTTTATGCATGTAACAGTGCACATTACTGCTACTTTTAGCTTGAGAAAAGGTCAGTAGAAAACTACTGTTGTGATGTGAGCATTCTACCGAATGATAAACTAGCAAACGTTTTTTTCTCCTATGTGCAATTTTACTGCTCGAATGCGTAATAGTAAGAGAGACATTATTGTAGCGAGAAAAAAACCTAATCCATATTACCATCTAGTGCGACGCGTCTCTAGATGTGTAAACATTTAATGTAGCTAGTGATTTATTGCTGATTGATTGACTCTGGTGGATTCTGTTTCTTTATAGCTTTATTAGCTAACCACTGTAGCCACAACCTTTTAGTTTCATCTTCTTGGCAAAACGTGTGAGTTTAGAGAGCTTATCCCAGCCATGCCATTAAGGTATATAAGCACTTAACAGCATGATGGATAAAATTACCTTTATCCTTTACATTTACGTGCAAAATGTCAGTAAATTACCAGTGCAAAAGGGTAGATGAAATGAAGGGAGTAAGTATAACGAGAGACCTGTGCTTCGTTCGATGACGGTTGTACGATGTATTAAGGCAATAACATAGTTCTTTGAACTGTTCATCAAGTTTGGAATTATCGAGATACTGCTGGCGACGTCGTTACTGTTACTGTCTTTTGAGTACCCTGCTCAAAAAGGGGCTTTGTACGATTGTTTCCTTACCGCAGTAGCGGCAGTATAGTATCTCGAAATGATGATGATGATGAACCAACTGCCAACATGATGAGGAGTGATTAGGATAACGTGTGATGAAGATATGTACTAGAATTCTTGGGAGGATAGAAAGATTATGTGCATGATATGTACAATAGGAACGTGCCTTAGGAGTTGTCAAGCGGCTTTTTTCTAGATTTCTAGTGGTAGTGGTAGTAGTAGTAGCTGCAGCATTGTAATAAATATGTAATATCAATAAGATGGTGATGCTCCTATAATGAAAAAAAACTTTTAGTTTCGTTGGAGTAAACGTGAAAAAGTTTTGCTAGCAAAAAAGGAAGCAACTTGTTCGCTAAAAGTAAAGTTGCAAACTTTTCCTGACTCCTTGAGCGGAAATGCATTCAATTACCGTGTTGCGTTGCCAAAAGCAAGATTATCATATTTACTACAAACAATAACATACTTTGCAGCTCGCTTTACACGCTACAAAACTAATTTCCTACTTTAGAATCTAGTGCTGCTGATAAACGATAATATTATGGGAATGGTAATAGTAATGGTAGTACAGATTGGATGAAAAGTTCATCTAGTTTTTGTAATCATTTTTTGACGGTGAAGTGTTTCTGTCCACAAAAATTCAGATGACGATGATGCTCGAGTCACGATTAGCATGTCATTTTGTGGGTAGCCAAGCCAGGGTAGGTGATATTTTCAATTGCGTATGCACAAAAACATCTTCAGTTCATTAAACTCTTTCCCTTGACCTATATGTAAAAATACCATAATGAAATCTAGTACCGTTTCTCTAGCTCAAAACGGTCATTTTCTGTAAACATAAAACTGTTCTACTGAACAGTTGAACATGACGGCGGCATAGCCTTTCTGAATCCTATCATCGGCTGAACAGATAAAGTATAATTTTACAAATGCCACTGTAGTGAGCTTCTTCTTATTGTGTGTGGGCTGACAATGTCTATATGGTCTAGATCATATTTTCTAAAAAGTATATATTTCACTTGTTGTGGTTTTTCAGTTTTATGGTGCAACAGACCATTTATTGTTTGTTATCATTACAAGATTTCCATTAGGTAAAAACTTGTTTTCCTTAACATTATTATTCTTATATATTCCCCTCTCCTTATTATTATCACCGTTCTTTTATTTTGTTTTTGTAATGCGCGTGTGTATAAAATGTAATACCACAAAATTATTTGGCGTACCTTGTGATTGGCTCATGACAAGTTCCATTGACACTTGCAATTTTACGATTCTATTTTTACTCATGATAATAAATAGGACTTCACTTAAGCTTCATAATATAGCAAACGTGAATAGACAGCGCATCAACCGCAATTACAGTCATGATATTATTACACATGTCACAGTAGTGAATAATATCAACAAGGGGTACTTTTGCAAATCAATTTCGCGAAACTTTTTCATAAAAGTATTGTTTGAATTCATTAGAGCAAGGCGTTGAAATATGTAAATGTGATTAATTAGACGTGCAGACGTTTAGGTTTGCTGTTTCCGGTTCGAAGTGTATCGGCATTTTAATTTCAATGTATTACCACCGTTTACTTTTCCCAAGAAGTGTCTGATAGTTTAATTAAATAGATTTTGATAAAAATCAGCAAGTCTTTAGAAATACTTTTGCAAACTGATAACAATAGATATAGTAGAATGAATGAAAAGGATACATACGACGGCCAATTGAACATGTATCAACGGCATTTTAAAGATGTACGTAATATGATATGTTTATTATTCAGTCTTAATTAAGCAGTTACATACTTTTTTCTTTCCGTATTTCAACATCAATTTTGTTATGCTATTGTAAAAAATACATAATTGTGACAAACAGTATATTGCAAAGTAAGAAGGTGTTTTACGCCAAATGTCACATCAAATTTGCAGTTTATTATTGGTATAAATCAGTCAGTATTGTTTTCTGCTCGTTGTCAGTTCGTTCCTTAAGAAATATTGACTTGGAATTATGCTACCATTGTTTTAAAGTAACGACTGGTTTTTCCGGTGCATCGTGGTCAGAGTATTAAACTATAAATAAATTTATAATTAAATGCATTTCTATTTGAGCGTTTGCTGTTAACGAGATGAGTACTCGCCGAGTACTACTACTACTACTACTACTACTCGGTCGCTGCCTGGTTAAAAACAATTCCGATGGTAC
>JAHZNB010006584.1:0-25562 GCA_027744295.1 Callyntrura guangdongensis
ATCTCTTTGTGGATTCAACAAGAATCACCTCACCACCACATCAACAGCAGCAGCACAATACACAGACGATCACTTGAAACTGAAACACTATTTTTGGGAAGACAACACGCTCCTATTCTTAGCTCATCATCAAACAGACATAATGTAATATACATTGTATGACACCACGCAAAAAATGATATTTAAATTATAATTATAAAATTGACATGTTTTCTTTCCTTGTTCTTTTTACCGACCATAACGTTTTAAAAGGTACTTTAGTCATGCTATCTGCTATCATTCTTTGCTGCCACCCCCGGTTCCTTTTCGATGCAAGTACAAAAGTGTATAAAAAAGTGCCGAAGAAACAGTGCGCTTTCTCCCATCATTTCACACTCCTCGCAAAAAATTTCAACACGTGCTTGCCTTCTCCTCTCACAGTTGTAAATAGATGAGCTGACTCCTGAGAGAAGAGCGAGACATGCCGGTTATTGGCTGAATATAGCTACATAGCTAAATTATAACCCCCGTACGAACAACGTGCAAGTTTTTATTCTCTCTGGCAATTTGTTCACCAAGTATCTAAATTTGTTCCAAAAACAGGGTTTACAAAAATACCAAGAAATTATTTATGAGCATTGAGCACAAAAAAGATTATCGTAAACCGATTTATTTAGCTAAAATACTTTATGCTCTATATTATATTTTAGGCTTTCAATCTTCTTACAGCTTCTAATTCCTTAATTAAAAAAATGAGTTTCTTTATCAGTTGTAGTCGATGTACTGCAGTGAATTAATTAAAGTATGTGCATAAGCGCTTTATACAAGCAATCAAAATCTTTGGTATACGTGCAACATATATTATAAACTTTAACACACCATTTCGCATTTAGAAAGTAATCAAAACATGAACAACATAAAAACAGATATGTTTACTAGCCGACCGTATATATGTACATAGTAAGTACATACTACATAAATGCGTACAAGAGTGTAGGTTCAGGTAGTTGGAGGTGTGTGGGTGGAGTGTGCTTGTAAACGTATTTTTTGTTTTCTATTGCCCCAATGCTCCCTATAACCTTTATCATCTAACGGTTCGGAGTGGTTTCAAAGTTTTGACATTTGTATTGCCAATTAATCTATTTGTAATTCATCATCATCATCAATCATGGTCAGTTGTTAATCATTTATTTAGAAACTTTATGTATCTATTTTTATAGCCATAACCTAGGGAGGGGGATAATTTTATTATCACTGCTGCAAATTAAGAAGTTGCTACAAGACATACAGTACACAGTACATGTATACCTAAATTTGTAAATTTAGAAAAAAAAATGTTAGGTCACAAATTAAATTTAGGATATAAAGTTAAAACGTAGGTATCACAGGTGAATATAAATGATTATGAAGGATTCTACATGATCCTTTTATACAGCAACTAACAATTTCCTCCAGGAATGAAGTTTTTAATCCAAGATGTTTTAAAGTATCCTGAGTTTTTCTTGGTAAAGTTCCACGAGCACCAATAGGTAAGCCATGTACAGTAATAGATACATCTTCATTGATCATTTGGTTCAAACGTAATTTATCAAAAATTGGTTCATAAATCGATTTTATTATGATGTACTTACTTATGTAACTGCAGCTTTAATGTCGATTTTTGGTGTTCAAAATTCGAAGTATTTACACAATATGACGCGACGTATCAAGTAGAAAAAACCGAGCAAATCCAGAGCAATAATTATTTATAATTTTAAAAAGAGGAGATTCGTTTTTATTCAAATAAAAAAATGAAATAACAGAAAACGTAGAATAATAAATAAAATATATCGTCCAAAGGTTTAGAAAAGGGAAAGGTTGCAAGAATACTGGTCGAATTTTAAAAAGTAGTTTCCATCCTCCAGGTAGATAATTTGTATTGATGGTTTTAAGTATAGGTGATCTATGGTTTCAACGATGTTTGAGGACATTTTCCTTTATTTTTATAGTTAAATTAAGTCGCCAGCCACTACACATCATGTCTAAACTTCTATAAAGACAAAAAGATGTTGCCAACAGTGAATCTAAAATATTATAAATTAGGTTTCAATTATGCTTATATGAACATTAGGAGAGACATTGCGATAATAAAAATAAACCATGGGGATAGTCAAGCATTGTCTACAAAATAGCCTACTTGCAAAATATTACCTTAGCTCACTTGAATTGACATGGCTTTGATGCAAATGTGATTTTGAAGTCAAGGGCACGCAAAAATCATAAAGTCAGTTTCTTAAACACAGAAACTAAATTTTAGTCATAAGTAAAATCTGATAGCATATGACTTTGCCTTGAATTTATGCAGAAATGAAACCTAGTTTGCTATATTTTAGATTCACTAATAGCATTTAGCATCTTTTTTAAGTTCACTCTGCGTATCTTTATCGCAGTTTAAATTTATAATGGCTGGTGACTGTTAATATAACCGTTAAAATAACGATAATTTTGAGGTTGGACAAAAAATGAAAGCTGTCACGTTTTCTTAAATACTAAATACTGTCGAAACGCATGTGTCGCTTTTTTAAATTGAAGGTGTCGGTGTCACCTCGGAACATTCCCTGGTTAGACTCCTCTCCTCCTTGTTATGATACCCACCAAACAAAAGCATCAGTAAATGGTTTAAAATGTAAAAATATCTTCGACGATGCCGTGAAATGATTTACTAAGTCTAACACACAAAATCCTTGGTAGTTGGTATCCAATGAAACTTGGGGTGTGTGGTGTGTATCGTAACAACGGAAATTTGTTACAACAAATTTAAAAATTCTGCTAAGCTAACGAACCGTGATTTCCTCTATTTGTGCATACATACATGGCTTTCGAAAAATATATTATTTCTAGTTTCATTTCCCTAAATAGCCTAAAATATGCATTACTCTCAATTGAAAAAGCAAAGTTCGAACCGGAAAGGTCGTGCTCATCCTGGAACTCCACGTCCCAATGTTCAAAATTGTCATGCTGCTGTCGCGGGGACAGAAGACTTCCCCTCGGGGAGCAGCATACGTGACGCTGCTGTTTTAGCAGCTCAAGAACGTCTAGCTTTTAACTTTAGACCACAGGAGGGAAGCAACTTGCAGCAGCAACGAAATTCTGGTCTTCTTCCCAGACATGTGGCACTTGCTGGGATTCAGCCTGTAACCATCTCCGGTTGTCCTTCCAGCGAACATCTTCCCAATTACCTAATCTGGGTGAAAAATGAGCCGTTCGATTTTGGAATTTTATCACCGCTGCCGTGTCCCAAAATAGGGATCAACATCCTCCGGAAAATTGCTGAATACTGTCGTGATAAACCTGGTCATTTCCCAGAACTGTCGTTAAATCAGTGGAGTCATATTTGTAAGTACAAGAATGCAACTTGCAACAGATTTAAGTCTTACCTACTTCCGGGTTTTCGACGTGCTCACGCGACATTCCTCAACGTGGACACAGCACTTTCAGCCTGAACAACAAAATAAGAATGATAACAGTAAAGAATCCCTGATGAGTGACCTTTCTTTGGTGGAAGGTGAAAGTTGGGATGCAAAGTTCAACAGGGCAATTAAACAGGGACAGGATGTAAACGAGGAATTTAAAGTGGACACTATGCAATTTCTTCTCTTTCTGTACATCCAGCACTTTCTGCGTCTCCATAAAAAGTACTTTGTAAAGTCGTATGGGGATGAGCCTTGGCCAAAAGCTTGGGTTAGCAACTTAATGCAAAGAAGCAGTGGGGCTGGCACTGGCGCTAACGTTCCAGAACAACAGCAAGCAGAGTTCCTCATGGCTAATTTACCAGACATTGTGGACTTTTTGATGTTGCTCCAGCACGACGTTGAGAAATCTCCGGAAGAGGGTAGAAGCAGTAGAGCTAAGGAAGAGAAAAGTGACAACAACGGCAACAAGTCGGGGGATGATCAATTGCAGTGTCAACGAGTCACCAGGGAAGTGATTAAATCCCTAAGTTTAATTTTAGGAATGGCTTGTACCATTAGAAGAGAAAAGTGACAACAACGGCAACAAGTCGGGGGATGATCAATTGCAGTGTCAACGAGTCACCAGGGAAGTGATTAAATCCCTAAGTTTAATTTTAGGAATGGCTTGTACCACTCCCAACACGGAATTTAAAACGTTGGATGAATGCCTTCAGTTATCCGACATCCGGTGGAAGCTAGAGTACAGCAGGTATAGTCGTACAGTGGACAGGAGATCATTTATCAAATGGATAATGAAAAATTTGAAGATAAATCCATGGGGGCCTTCCAGCGTTCCCATTCCTCAGGTGCCCGTATCAGCCTTGACAGGAGTTTGGGAAGATGTCAACTGCTTTAAACAGAATAAATTTTTTTGGAATACGCAGAGTTTTCCGAAAAGGTACAGATACATAGTTTATCATTTTCCAAAGGTTTTAGATTAATATAAAAATTTCTGCAATTTCTCAAAACACCCCTGGACGTTTTTCCTAACAGTTGGTATCTGATTTCTGGCGTAAACAAACAAATGTTAGTAATGGACGCTTTCGATCCAATGTCTTCCATAAAGGTTCACCGGTGCACTAACTCTTTTCTGTACCTTCCTGGAGTGTACAACTATATTCTTGTCCAAAAATGTCATGGAATAAAACTCAACCTAGGCGTGGCTTCTAAAGTTGTCAAATTCGTGGATTGTTCGGAGATCACCGTTTCCGCCGTTGGAAGACAGTTTCTAATTTGCGATGTTGCCCGGAGCACGTTCCATCTTCTAACCCCGAGTTCTCCAATAATTTGTGGAAGCAAAAATCACGAAATTACTCTCGCCCCATATAACACAACCTATCCTAAACTTCCCACCCATATGAAATTGGCAGGCGTTTCGGTAAAAATCCAACGATGGCTGCGTCCCCTGGAAATTTCTAATGACGGGTTTCCTCGAGCTTTTCAACAATCCAACATCAGTCCGCTTTCATCGGAGCAATTCAAAATGTTTCCGTTCCCTTTCAAATCAGACAGAAGCACCATCTCCAGCGATTGTGACCTTCGCCCAACCAGATACAACTTTCCTCTGCCTGGCACGCTACCCACCGTTTATCTACGTCGGGTGGACTATCCTGCAGAAAAATTCGAAGAAGCTAAACGGGAGTTCGCGGGAAAGTTAATGTTGTCTGAGGATGATACCACTTTAATTTACCAAATAACATTGCAACGCTTCAAAAAGTGGCTCAAAGAGGCTGGTCATTGGGATCACATTGTGGGACTGCGTTCATACCAGAAAAGCTTAGAGCTCGAGCGTTCCGAGCCCATTCTGTGCTCTAAAGGACACGACCTTACGTGTGTGACGAAGGCACTGAAAAATTTCTTTAATGGAAATCAAACAGAGTACACTGAAGTAGTAGTTAGATCAAATTCATCACTGTCATCGAGCAGTCGTACACGCCACCTTAAACAGCGAAGTAAAACGCGCCACGAAGAAAATCCCTCTGCGGCTTCGGGTTGTATGATGAACGAATTTGACAGACCTATTCAAACGAAGCCACTTAGAGGAGCGGGCGATGAAACCAAAAGTTACAATGACGACGAAGTTCTCTCCCAGAAAGGACAGGGCAGTTTCCTCAAATTGACATCCAAGTTATCCTCGTATCGTTTCAAAGATAGTAGAGAAAACAATTGATGATGATTATAAGTAATATATTTTGCAAATTATTTTCAGAAGTAAATATGTTTTAAAATAAATGTAATTTATCCTAATGTGCTGTACCTAAACTGAATAATGATAGGGCAATTAAAATAAGTATCCGCGTCAGTTATTCATCATAGCATATATCACCACGTTTTTATTTTTCATCAGCCTAATAATCATATTAAACCTACTACAACAATAATATTCTGTACTTATTTTTGCCTAATTTTCTGGATATACACAGATAGTTTTACTTTTCTTTAATAATAACAATAATCATTTTTTTAAATAATACGATAATAATAGTAATAATAATTATAGTCGAAATTCTTTACTGTGGTAATTAGGTGTAAACATATTTTACAGCAGTATTTTTGGATAATAATACATTGAATACGCCTAATTTTGAAGTTATTAATTAAAAATTATTTTTTAGCAATAATAACATTTAGATAATGATTGAATAATAATAACTATTATTATTATTATTATAAGTATCAAGAATTAGACATTTGCTAAGTTTCTTGAATAAAATTCCATATAAACTTAAAAATGACGCGCACATTCATACACGCCTGGTTTGATATATTTAGCATTTTTCATGTACTCCGAACAATAATACATTACGTATCATCATTAGCAAAAATGAAGACTCGTGTATAAACAACACGCACTCGCACATTTCCATTAAATTACAAATATTCCACTGGCAATTCCTTTTAATAGTTCTTCCTCAGTAGTTCTATCACAACAATTCTATAATAATAATGAGGACTACAAGTAGAATTAACTTAGAATCTATAAATTTAATCATAACAATACATCGGAATACTACATCGGATTTACACATCATGTTGTAGGAATAACTATATTATTTCGAAGGCTACCATACTAAACTACACTATCGATATCATCGAAACGAATACCTACATATTAATATTGTTACGATAATTTTTAATATACATACTCCTCAGGACATTCACATAAATTAATAGATCATATTACAAAGCGGGATAATTATAAGCAAAAATGATATTATACATGCTGTTATCTTTAAATTAGATATAAACGCGCAAACACACTCCGCTACTTATTACCACAACATGTTCAGTTCCATTTTGTTACGTTCTCTCATGTGGGAGAAGAGATTGGAGTTTGATGATTAGATATAGGTATTAATAATACACTTAGGATTATTATTTTCCGTCATCCATTTATTATCTTCACGAACTTCCCCGTCATTTTTTGTCGATCTAGTAAAAAATTGCTTTTTGCTATGAAATAGATCCCCAAATTTTTTCGTTGCTAAGTTCCTCGTGAAGGGACATGCATATCATCACTTGGACTCCACAGAAAACGTAGCAACGTACAAATATGAAATATTAAGTATATAAGCAAAATATAAGCATATTTGTTGTGGCAACAATGGATGCCGGGAAAGTTTGTGTAGATAAACTCACGACCACTTGGTTTCATACCAACGTACTTAAAATAGATGATCATTGACAGTATTACGGTTTTTAAAGAATTTAGTGTAGTAGTAATAATATATTTTATGTACACTTAGTATCAGTAGTATAATTGACAATAATAATAACGAGAACAACAACATTCATAAAATGGATCACATATCCATTGGCACCTTGTCGTCTTCTTCCATTGGATCACCATCGTCCTCTCCGGTTGTGCTATTAGTACTGTTTTCTACACTAGTCTGAGATTTTACTAGGATTTCCACGCCGGACGCTGCAGATAGTGGTGGTGGTGGTCCCATAAGTAACTTGGATTGTGCCGCAGCCGAAGTGGCGGCGGCGTCACCATCAGAAGAGGCAATCCCGATACCACTTGTTCCTCCGTCACTGCTGCGGGAAGATGATGCAGCAGAGGAGGAAGATACGTCTGCAATTCCTTGAGCAGTGGAAACAACAGAGTCATCTGAGGGGCTTTTACCAGGACACAAGTCAACTAAATCTTCGAGCCCTTCAGGGGGTTTCATGTTCACGAATTCTTTACGGAGAAGCGATAAATTGTTCTAAAAGAAAGTAAAATTTTTACATTAAAGTAGAAAACTAAATAGATTATACGAATCAGACCGACAAACACTGAACGTTACCTTAAACACTGTAACAGGATCGGCTCCACCAGTGACATTCTTGCCAGCTCGTTTGTCAGTTTTACAAGTTACTGTTAGATCTTCAAGCCATTTCTCACATTGACTCAAAATTTCTCCTCTTTTCATCCAGAAGTGTCTATGAATAATCTGTTCAAAAATTTAAAAAACACATCCAATATTACCACGTATTTTAATGCCTCTCATCAAATTCGGCACAATTTTATATCTATACCATGGTATATTTATACTTACGTCCTTAAAACATGGGGACGGATTCCTTAACTGATCCAACATTGCCCATTCCACTGTGGCAATCTGAATACCTGCGTTGTACTCTCTTGAACTTCTTTCTCCAGCATCTGTTCCTCGAGACTTTTCATAACCCGGTTCGTTGAAATAAGGTTCAGCATTTAAAATTAATGACTGAATAGCTACCAATACCTGCAATGATCAACTATGTTATAAGCTTGGTCGATTTTATTTTTGTTTAATCTAATCTACTATTTAAAATGTAAGTATGAAAGTGCGACCCCAATTGGTCCTCACATTACTTTCGTAATGATATGGAACAACAAATCTAACTCCACCGCTTTCCTCTTCTTCCGTAATCATTTCGTAAAAAGCTGAAAATTTTCAAGAGTTAACTATAAATTTTAGAATTTATTCAAATTAATGGCGTATCATGCGGCATGACTCATGCCTGCCAATTTAGCCATAGCCTAGCACAGTATGTCCTGTACATGTTTCTGATAAAGTCACAATAAAACTCACCAAACTGTAGTTTCTTCATTTGGTCAATGTATCTCTCCTCTAATGTCTTTGGGGTGACTGCTAAAGCACTGTCAGCTCCATCTTCACCCATTTCTACATCTTGTGGTCCTTGTTTTTTAATCAGTTCTGAAACTGCTTTCTGTATGACAAAACACAAACATTACATATTTACTATTGCTCCAACCTCAAATTTGTCGGCTCTCCAATTAGTATTCTATGAAATTAAAAATCACCTCAACCAAAGTGGCAGTTGACTGAATGTCAGGAATCAACTGTGCCAAACCTTCGTCTTCCAAATCGTCCATTTTAGAACTTTGTTTACTCTTAGTCTTTCCTTTCGTATTCACACTATCGACAAAAGAAATCTTACTTTAGCATTTTGTACGTTGTGGATGAACATTACATATGTCGAAGTGTGGGGCTTACGTGAGTCGCCGTGCATAATTGTCTACAACGTCCTTCATTTTCACCAACAAGGCGGAAATGGACTGCTCGTCAGCCCCAGTACTTGGTTTTCTTTCCCATGGAGCAAGCAACGGCAATAGTTGTGAGCTTGAAACAAGAGATCTGAGAAACTGGAGAACAGATTTGTACAACGGCACGTGTCTGGCCATGTCCAGCACTGAATCATTTCTCAAGTAACCCGATATTGCCGAAAATAAACAGGAATTCTTAAGGAGTACTGCCATTTCTGTGGGTAAACAGCATTCTGGTTCTTCCTGATTGCTTGCCGCTGGCGTTGTGTCAATTATTGGTGGAGGTGAAAGCTCCATGGCCTTTCCGTCTTCGCCAGCACTACCCGACTTTCCACTTTGTGGATTTATGTAGCTGGATAAAACTTGTAGCAAACAAGTGACGTTTTCTTCTTCTGCCCGCTTTTTCTGCAGAGCGGTCTCAACATCCCAGCTTTGGGCTGTAGAACCGGTGCCGAACCCAGTACCTTTAGCCCAATAAACGTGAGATTTGTCGTCAGACTTGTTGTTTTTCTCGTAACCACCTTGTGCTTTGGTTGCGGCAATGACGAGTTCATGCTGCAGTCCTGGTACCAGAGAAGGATCGCACTGCTGATGAGTAAATACGGCTAAACATGCCAGGATAAAATGGATAGCTTTATATTCCACCATGGCACGACGGAGATGTCTGCCTTCTTCAACAGAAAGAGGAAGAATTTCCAAAAGGCAGCGCAGAACTTGGAATGGAAGAGTAGGCAATGTTTTTGCAACAGGAGTACCAAATATGTCATCTAAAAACCAAATGGTTCGGTTAAATGTAACCGTTAAAAGTTACGCTATATTTTCTGAGATTTTTAACTGTCAAACATACTTCCTTCAGCGTCATCTGTAACTCCCATAACCAGTCTAAGCATGCACTGAGCCCCAACGCGTTCCCCAAGTAGAACCTCTGAAAACCTTGGAAGACTTAAGAAGAGACCAAATGCTGCCATAGAGTGGGGAGGAATTCCTGGGGTTGGATTGAAGTGACGAAATCCGGCGTTCTTTTTTTGAACTGGAGTAGATGACGCCACAATGCTCTCCATCATGTCCTGAAATATAACCAGAACACCAAGTTTTATAACACTACTATCAAAATGACTATTTGTATTTTATAGCTTCATTTACATCATAAAAGTCATCTGCGCTCTCAATTTTCACCCATTCTGCATCCGTGTGCATTGTCACCGGACTATCTTTATCAATTCCCATCACAAGCCCTACAGAACCTGTGATCTTAGTGCCGGCAGCAATTTGGCGTAAAGTATCTGGGTATACTACCGGTAAATGTTTGGCAAGCAAACCGAGACCTCCCATTCGGCTGAAAACTTCGATTGTTGATGGAACAGGGCTGACATTAAAAATGTCCGGAATCTTCCGTGAACGTTTGTCTTTTGAGGAACTACTGCTACTACTTTGACTTTGATTACCGAAGTCATCAACTTCGTTGATGTACTGAGAAAATGATGTTGGGGAAAGCTCATTTGACGATGGGTCTAAAGCAAAAGAAAAATGGCATGGTCAGTATTTTTCTGATGTTGAAAACGACTAGTTCCGGAGCTGATACTAACCTGTCATTTCCGTTCGCAAAGAGAAAACGAGAACATCAAGGAATGGAACTCGAGTTTGAACAGCTGCAAGTAGCATACTTAACGGAAGTTGTAAAGGAACTTTAACCTCTGGATATTCTTCTAATTCCAACACCTACAATGTATGATTTTTATTGNGATATTCTTCTAATTCCAACACCTACAATGTATGATTTTTATTGTTGAGCATGATTAAATCAGCTAAAAGTGTGACGAACAGGAAGTTAAAAATACTATAGCTGTAACAGCATTTTACAGCTGACTTACCAATCTAGGTCCTTTCTTTACATCTGTATTTTCCCCGGTTATCTTCCCTTCACTAAGGCTATCTGGCTTAAGTTTCTTTGACGCAGTTTTAATCAACCGCCTGTGGTCGGCTGTGACTCGCTTGTCTTTTGCAACAGACCCAATTATTTGATCAATCATTTCTAAACCGGCTTCCACGAGTCCGTCTTTTTTTGGCAGCACGGCAGGACGACTAGCATCACTTGCATTACCGAATTTGTCTAGTTTCATCCCAATTGGTTCTAAAGATAAAAATAACAAAGCTAGTATTATATAACTTTCTCCTAATATTAAGTGAAGTACAGTCGAAGTCCTTATAATAAAGTTACCTATTAATCGGAGCATATCGAAGGCAGTAGACTGAGTGCTGGCATAAAACACACGGTCTCCGCCATTGACACCCATACAAGGGTGTCGATCTTTTAAGGGCACGGTGGTTCCAGGAACCTTCAGAGGATGTTTACTTTCACTTTTTACATGCACAACAATCTTTTCATTTTCCAGAAGTAGTTGAATTAACAAACGACGGCAGAAGGAGCTCATAGAATGGAGAAATACTGCTTCTACAGAACAAAAAGAAAAGAAATATAAATCAAATATACTTTCCATTTTAACTTAATTCTACTATTCGCATATAAAATGATCACATACTATGTGGTGTCGCCTTTTGTTTTAAAATAATATCACGAAGACAGGACGCAATTTTCTTTTGATTTTCTGGATGAGTCCAACAACACTTGGCTAGAAAGTTTATCACAGTTGACTCGATATCATAGACGTATGTCCCGAAATAGGAAGACTTTAAACTGCCAGGTAGAGTTGACAATAGATTGAGAACCGGCAGCCAAAACCCAGCACCATGTGTGCCGAACCAATTTTGGAACTCATTCACTTTACACAATTCGCCGTAAAAAGTGAGAATACCAACAAATTGTGTTGATGTTACTATGCTTTTTTGCATTCCTTCGGCATTTACTGACGCTCCGGCCATCCACGCGCTGGTATTGTAAAAGTTCCAGAAATCTGTGGAAGGAAAAAAGAGACAGTTGCAACATAAATACTTACAGTTAAAACAAGAATCCCCCATTCGAAACCTTACCCATAATCGAGGTGTTCAATGTCTCAAGAAGGGAAGAATTCTTGAGATTGTTAGCTGCTGCTGGGGACTGAGCAGCCCGTCCAAGCGTCATCAGAATGCTGGGATATAGCTCAGACTTTAAACTCTGCGAGTCCTTCACTTCAACACGCCCCCAGACACTGCCTTCGTCGTACCATTGTTGCAGCAAGTCTGTGAAGCAGTTTCCACTGAGATCTAAAAACGATGCATAGAAATACAAAATTTTTAGTTAAAATATTCTGGCCATACACTCATTGAATCCAAGTAACATACTGTTTAAAATTACAATGTACCTATGCCTTCAGACAATTTGATGAGATTCATACTAAACATGAGATACACAAAGAGCCAAGGCTGGCAAAAGCACACAGAACATATCATGTGGTCCACAATTGATTTTAAGTCCGATTTGGGTTCCAACTTAAGTGACCAATTGTATAATTTTCTAGAATTAATATACAAGTTTACATTACATCTTCATGTCTTACAATGTTTGTTTTAAATTAAAGTGGTATTTTAACAATTAAAAAGATGCTTACTTCAAGAGATATGGTGTTGCAATTTTTGTTAAATCGACTCTTCCGGTTGCGGCCACCGACCAAAGTGCAGCAGATACCGCCTGAATGTATTCTGGAACAGCACCACTCGCTCGAAAACTGGAAGCATTCTGTTAAAAAACGTCGTAAATTAGCAGTACTATTCCATGAAACAACTCAACATTATCGACAAATAAAAGTATTTACCGAAAGAGCTTCATCTGCACAATTTTCTAGCCATCGAATGACGGCTAACAAATTAGAATGTCCCCATTCTGGTATAGCGCAACACAGCTTGTATAACAGTTCTACTACTGTGTTCAATTGTGACTGACCATTGGAACTTTGATTGTTGGAACTAGCTGACAATCCATGTGACAATCCCAGTTGAACTGGGCCGATAAGAGCATTAATAAGTTGCTCACTGACATCCTTATGATACTTGCCGAAATGGAACAAGACGGAGGCGGCATGAGATAGCGACACGTCATTGCTTTTTCCTGAGGTTACTGGCGCCACCAGAGCGGAATAGCAAGACTCCAACATTTCTGGAGTGGACACAGCTGTATCGATAATGTGCTTATAAAGTTGAGGATTTCCTTCAGCAGTGTTAATCGCCCTGTCCAAAATATACATCCAGTGGGCACTAAAAGCAGAAATTATATATAGCGCTATAATTCCTATTTGTGATGCCGCTGTTGCAATAAAAATCGAGAATGAATTAAGCTTCAACCTGGACTCAAGTGACCGACAACTGTCTCCCGAGGAGAGACCTTGCAACGCTGCCTCACTAAAAGTTGTTGACCCCAGCAATCGAATTTGTGACAGCCCCAGGTTATTTGAGTCCTTCGGCTTAAATAGTCGAAGTAATACTGTTTGAGCCACTTCTGGTTGAGCCAATTGAATGCTGATGTTGGACAACCCACCACACTGAACGGGAGGGCTCATTGGTAAAGTCATATTACTACGCTCTCTTGAAACCTCCACCATCACGGCGGAAGGGCAAGCTGCTAATCCGAGTCCCATAATAGGAATAAAAACCATGTTAAAATACGAACTTCAGATACCAATTTATTGATGAAGAGACTTGGAATTTGTTCTTACTTGATAAGGACGTCATATGGGGTACGATTTGTACTTCCCTCAGCAGCACTGCACAAGGCAGAGTGATCACCAATTCAAGGAAACTTTCCTCCGGGAAGAAATGATATGACCAAACAGGAGTGCGAGCCCGCCGGTGTGGCGGCGTAGCTTGAAGCAGTACCTCCGATGGGTGAGCAGAAAAGTTTGTTGAGGCGATTATACCTAATGGGGCAACATTTATCAGGCCATCCTGAAGCTCAATCGATTCTCCAGCATATTTTTTTTGACCAAATATAGCGTTTGCGTCAGTCCGCCCAATGTATTGAGTTAAAATGGACACAAATGTGGGACAGCTGCTGATAAACTTTTTAGTGCTGCTCACCAATTTCTCACATACAGCCTAGTCAAAATACAAATTATATCGAAATTAATACAGACGAACAAAAAGAAGATATACGGGTTTCTTGAATAAAAATAGCAATACTTACTTCAACACATTTCATTTCCGTGAAAACTCGCAAATATTCCTCCTTACTAATTACTTTCAAAACCATCAACACAAACGTTTCCGAGACCATCAAAGGACAATAGAAATCATCAAATGGAGAGGCTAAAAATTACAATGGAAAGGATTTTTCACAAGTTCCTCATATGAGATATAATGCTATATGATATTTATATTCAAAATAGTCACACTTACTAGACAAAAACCTGCAAACGGGTCGAATCATCCACTCTGGCTGAGTGCAATTTGCATGTAACTTACTAAACAGATGAATCACAGCATCAACTACTGTTGAAGGTGCAGCTGTATCTAAAATGTTAAAGGCACTGGACAGGTCTCCACTGACTAGCACATTGATTCCATTAGGGTGAGCTAGGACAGACAGGATGCGCATCATTGCAGGTTCCATTTGCAGCACAATGTCAGCAATTGTTCGTGGCGGAGTGTCTGCGCAATTGGCGACACATTCTTTCAAATTGCTTTCATAGTCTTTAAAACTAGAAGCAATCGCCATGTTCTTAAGAAAATCGTTCACCTCAACACCATTCTAGTCAAGAAAAATAAAGAGTATGAGTTAAGCAGATATCCGTGATTCAGAATTTAAAATGCAATTTAACAGCTATTACTTAGTTGTAGGAACTCTAATATAATATATGTAAGACGTACATCTGAGAAAGTTTTATAGGGAAGACTGACGACGGACGCCATAAATGTAACAAGTCTAAACATGATCATTTCTAAAGTTTGAGACTTACATCTGAGAAAGTTTTATAGGGAAGACTGACGACGGACGCCATAAATGTAACAAGTCTAAACATGATCATTTCTAAAGTTTGTCCTTTTCCGGCTTTGTTATCTATAACACCGGTACTGGTGACAGCGGAAGCAGCACCCGCTTTTAATTCAGCTGATGAGCGAATGTTGAGTTTATTAGGAAAAAAGACGAACCTATGAAGCGCCCCCGCTGAAACGTTACATTAAAGAAAATTATTAATTTTCCCCCATCGCAGAAATGTATTTTTCATACTAAAAAGTAGCAAGTCTTTTTTAATAGAAAATAACTCACCAAAAGATTGAATAATTGAAACAATAGTTGTCGGATTCTCGTAAGACAGATCCGGACAAGTCACCCGGTCTAAAAATTTATTAAATGCGTCTAATGGAAATTCAGTGTTTAAGAAGGGTCCCGACAAAAATACCCCAAGCACGCGAAGCAATACTTCCTTTAAGCATGGAGTCCACACGCTATCATTACTTAGTTGACGAAGTCGAAGCAAAAAGTTGTAAAAATGCTGACAGACGGTAGGGCCAGCGGATACCACATGATTTTTCTGGATGTTGATTCCTGAGCCAGAGATAAACTTTAAAATTATTTCGGGAAAACTTTTATCCGTCATTATGTACAGCCAGTGACCAGTTGGGGAATTTAATGTCCGTTGATTTGCTGCAAGACCTAAACACTGGAAAGCTAAGCCCCATTCTTGAATACCGACGCTGGCATTCCTACAAAACAAAAAGCCACAATTCGATTGTAACCTTAATTTTCACGGAATATGAAATTAGATGGATTATTTGCTTAAAATGCAATTACTTTGTTAAAGCCGACATAAGTGACGAGAGGGATTTGCATGATAAGGGTATCACAGGTTTGACATTATGAGTTTCCTCCATTGTTGGATACTCCGTATTGATGGTAATCCAAAGTTGGAGCACTTTAGCAATGTTTAGTGAGCAATTCTGCGATAGAAGATCATTTGGTTTTAAAGACAGTGCAGTGACATGATTCATACTGAAAATATATTACGCTGCTGAAACTTATCTATTTACCTCAGAGGCCATCATATCAAAAATATTGTCAAAACAGCTGGCCAATATTTGCTGAGACGGAGTTACACTGTACTGAATGACTTCCGGAAGACCGCGCTTTTTGACACTTGGCAAATTTTTCAAAATCTCTGCTGGAACTTCCACTGGAGCTTTCAAACATTGAGCAAGCACCTCTGAATCCACAACTGACATCAGTCTCAACCTAATCTCTGTAGTACTTTCTACTCCACTCTCCAGTCTGGCATCCAGTGCAGATGATATACTGGTGGTACAGGGACTCAATTTCTTGGGCGCTCCCCCTCCCACTGCCCGCTTGCCATTTCCATTAGGTCCCATACCGGGACACTTTGTTGGATCCGGCATCATTCCAAATTCAATCACTTCAATGTCTTCAAAATCACTATCCTCTGAGTCTAAACTCACAGTGCTTTCCATATTTGCAGGATCTGACATTCCACCCAACATCTCGTTTACGGCATCCGAATCCACGGAATCTACACACATTTCTTCCACTTGCATTGCTTGTTGCGCTGCCACCGCCGTTGCGACAGCTTCTTCAGTTACACCAGCCATTATATCTTCAGCCATTCCTATGATACTAACACCTGCATCACCAGAGCTTCCCCCGGTAGGAATTATGGCAGCAGCACCATCTTCACTGTTATTTCTTTGTGCGGACGGTGACGGGTACAACTTTTCGCCTTCAAGAATATCCTGAATCAAACATATGGTAGCGTGTGACACCCAACTAGAACTCCAATTCCTCTCTCTAACATAATCACTCCCACACGAGCCACAAATTAATGACACTAACTGATCCACATCAAAAACTGCACCAAGAGGAATTGAAGGTCGGCACGATGTGGCTATTTTTGCCAGGGCTTTACAAACAATTAAATACACGTCAGAGTGACAGGTGGAATCCATTCGCAGCAGGAGTAGACCCAAGCCTTTAGCTACGGTCAGACACAACGATTGACTAAGGTTGAGATTAATTTCCACATCTGTGGGAGGGTTGGTATCCTCTTTCGTGTCTTTACCAGACAGCAATCCACGTTTATTGAGGAGCTCACTGCGACGAATTTGTAGCAAATCTTTAAAATGTTTCGAGCCTTGTATCTTTATCGACTTGCCTAAACTCGCTTGTTTTTGCTTAATGGCTTCAATCTGGTTTCCCAAAGCAGACAGTTTGTTGCCCAAACCGCCCAGTTGTTGCTATAAACGTTTAAAATAATGATTAGACTAACTGTCAATATAACGACAAAGATTAAATTTATAAATCGCATTATTGTTTTTACCATTTGAGTTGCATATCCCAATCCCGCTGCAACGTTATCCAACTCCTCCAATTTTTGCTTAGTCGCCATCAGTTTCTTTTGAATTCTGCGTTTAAACCCACTAGTCCCAGACATTCTACAAGGAGTTCCACTCTTCCTGTAAAGTGCACTTTCTCCCTGAATGAAATCCCATCTGGAAGATATGCATGTTACCTCTTTCTCCTTTCCTTTGTTACTTCCACTGGATGTTGGAGAGGATGCCGAAGACGTCAACGTACAGTTGATGCCATCCAAGCACAGACACAAGTACATAACTACCCACCCCAACAGAGTCATATCAATTTTTGAACGTAAAAAGGAACTTTTGTCTTCTACCGGCAGCAGCAACTCTGCCAATAGCTCCATAGCGTTTTCTAACACGCTGGTGTTTTGTGCGCTAAGTAGGGATTTTTGACCCAGATACACCAACAAAATAAACACTCTGTCTTGAGGAAATATATTATTCTGACTTGAAGAAAACATTGACTTGACAGTTGTTGCCAGAAACTTGCCCCACCAAGGCTGGCACCCACAAACTCGAAGCATCAGCGTACACGTAGACAGCTGACACTGGCCGTTTTCTGAGACACAAATTTCTCTGAACAATGCCTCACATGTTTCTTGCGTCATGTTTGTGTACAACGAATACGGAATCGGTGTTGTGGCAAGTGATGAGCTTGACGCCAAAAAGCTGATTCCCAAGAGAGACTCAATCAAAAACTCTGTGATAACGTGCACCTTGTCTGTGCAAATATCTGGTAAACTAGCTCTCGGATTCAATGATGTTCCGTCAACGGACGGCATTTGTGTCATACATTTTTGTAATCGTTTCATCACGTTGGTGGCCACATTTAACTGTTGTTGCAAAGTTATGCATTCCTGATATGACGAAAGCACAGCCTGATCACTACTCGTGTTTAGACCTAACTTGTTGCGTTCCTTGCCTTTAGGCAAATAGTAGCTCATGTGGTCTAAAGGTGACATATCGGGTTTCATCAACGGTTCTAACAGTCTTCTCAGTTTGGTACAAGCCAACTGATATCGGCAACCGATGTCTTCCACGAGATATGAGAGCACGGATAGGTGAGCTTGTACATTGACAGGCGACAGGACGGTTACGTCGCTGGGTACATTGCTGTTTTCCGAACTGGAACGGATATCACTTTGAAGGATAGTGGAATGACCGTAAAACATGCCTAATGGAATACGACATTTTGTCGTGCCCATGCCGTAACGGCCAATAGTAGTAATCTAAAAACATAACCAATAAAACCAGTTGAATAAATGTTACCAGGTTATCGATCAATTAGATCATGAATCAAGACAATTTAATGTTTCTTCCTGTACCTTCAAGTAACGGCAAACTGGAGGTGGCTGTAAATCACAGATAACCAAAGATCTACTTCCAATGTCAGACGCAACCACAAGTCTTTGACCATCAGTGTCTTCTCGATGAAGCCAAATGTCAATTGAAAGGGACACTAGATCACTACATGCCGGAATAATCATGTCTGTGAGTAAAACAGGAGCTCCAAAATCTAATACGACAAATCGTCTGGCGCCAGAGTGCATTCTGTCTATAACAAGGGCCTGCTGGGGTGGCACGTACATCATTTGCTGCCACGGAGAAAGCAACAATCGGAGTCCATCATGTTCCATTTTGACGCACCCATTCGACTGATCCTGCTGGGAGGAGGAAGGTTGATTACTGTGCGAATTTCCATTTTTAGCACTATGAGACGATGGACCTGCTGCCGCTAGAACAGCTGGTAATGGTGGCACGGCAGCAACTTTTACAGTTGTGTGAGGTGGTGCTGGTGAAGCTTTGTGTAGAAATACTGACGACATTCCCATATGATGACCCATAGATGACTGCATAAACGGACCAAGCACCACATTGCCCGACGAACTTGGGGGAGGTGGTGGTGGTGGAGGCAAAGGAAGGATTACCACCAACATCTACAATGGGTTGCATAACCATGGTCAGCACCCCTGCAGCCTTATTCCAAGTGCTAGGGTCTATGGTTGCAACATGAGTAAAATCTCCGGGTTCGGGGGCATTAGGACCCCCATAAGGAAGCTCCAACATGTTTACGTTATTCCCCATAAACTTTAAATCTGATAGCACATCATAATAAGCGTCTGCCGAGTCCATTTTAAGAGCTTTTTGTAGCATCATTATTTGCTCCACTTTGTCAGGTTCACTCTTTTTCGAACCTTCGCCTGTGGGAAGATTTGTTGTGAACGGCTCCCATGGTTGGGGTAGCGGTACGGCTGAAAACGAGCCTGTACTGGCTCCTAAATCGATTTTTTCCACACGGGTCCCATCCGAAGCAGCATGACAGGTAAAATGTAAGGGTTCCACTTCCAGCAAACCGTGAATTTGTTGTTTCGGGGATAGATTTCCAATTTTTCCCCATCGTAAGCTGAGGGGATTACCTACCAAAAGATCACGGAAGTCAACATCTTTGAGGCCCCATAAATGAAAAGTTCCAGAGCCCATAGAGTTGGCATTATCTGGAGCGCATAGTCCAGCATAAGTTAAAGGATGTGAATAGGACTTGGTAAATGGGGGTACTTCAACTTCAAACAGTTCCTGTTCAAATGGTGTTCCGTATAACCCGAATCTACACAGAAAGACGTAATACTGTCACCAACTGTCTTCTATTTTTAATATAAAAATACCTTTGAATTTTAATATATTCGATTATTAACCTGGTACGTAGTAAAGCATGCATTGGTTCATTTCGTTTGTTCAATTCCTTCGAAACGTCTTTCAAAAGACCGAGTAGTGTTTCACTAGCCAAACTTAGATTTTCGTTTCGAACTCGATTTAAGATCAAAAAGAACCATTGTAGAGATCCGGCTGACGCACAGGAGATTGTGTAAGGTAGTAATTTGAGAACTTCATTCAACAACACTGCGAGAAACGGTTCACCCTTGTCTTCCGCAGAAAAAGAATCTACGGCACTGAAACATAAATATCAGTAAACGTATGAAAAATTTCAATTTTACACTTTCATTTGTCTTTAGTACAATTGCAACCATGTTTAAACCTGCACTAATATTAAAATTGAACTCACTCGATACACAGAACAAGTAATTTAGCACATTTATGAGCGGTGGTTCGATCTGCAAAGAGAATTCCATGAAGAATAAGGAAACTCAGTTTAGCCTTGACAGTTTCCAAAAATTTTGCTTGGTAATTAGTGTTCCCAATCTGTGGTCCACAGAGGTTTACTGCGGCAATCCAAACTAGAAGATCTAATGCAGTGCTCTGAGCAGAGTATGAATTTTCTTCCCCTTCAAACACAGCAATGTCCAATAATCGGGTAAAGAAGCGCTCTGAAGTTAACATTTGCTTTCGTTCGTAACTGAAGAAAAGATTACGAAAAAAGGTTGAACACAGCGATACAAGAAACAAAACCGTCGATACTAATGTCTTTTATTCATTCAAAAACTTACTCTTCCAGGGGCATCGTTGTCCCCTTTACCTTCCGAATGGTAATTGAAACTTCATGCAACCAATCGCATCCCAAGTATTCTTTTCGCTTATCCCCTTCAGCAGAGGCTTCACCTGGTGCAACAGTAGTTTTAATAACATGATGATGGTGATGACCAGATGATGAAGGCTGAGGAATTGTATGATAGAATGGAGTGATGTTTTCCAGAAATCCTTTTGGAATTGCATTTTTTATCTAAACAAAACATAAATTTGACAATATTATACTATGTAGAATTTAGACAAACCTAAAAATATCTTTGAGAAGTTTTTCATCCCTTTCCTAACCTTGATAGTTTTTTGAGCTAGTTCTTCCTTTAAAGCATTCTGTTTGAGAGTAATATGCACATAATAACATTTCAAGACAAACTATTTTTTTACCAAGAGACTAAGTGATCAGTTCAAACAACAAAACAAACCTTCGGCAAAACTATTGTGAAGCTGGAAGCAGACGTAGTGGCTTTAACTTTTTCAGGTTTGGTCTCTTTATTTCCTCCTCCTGTTCCCACTGAAGCGTTGGCAGGCTGCACCTGTTGATTGTTAACCTCAGGAGAATCCCCTTTGACTACAGATTTTGCCCGGATATGTAAATAAAAATTTCTTCCTTTGGTGAGAACCAACGTGGGGCTGGTCATCACAACGTTACCACTTTGCCCCGAGAGATCTAGATTTGAGCTCAATTCCAAAGGACCACAAACAGGTACTGCGTTGATGGACTTCAAATACTCGTTAGACACAGTTTTGCCTTTCATTTGTTGAGAGGAGGATTCACCAACTGATGAAGATGTGGAAGGGATTACTGTTGCACCTTTTAATTTATTCTTAACTGCCCGATACAAGGTGACCTCAATTGGTGGCAAGGATGCACAACCGGGTTGCAGGCTAAACTTAAGGTCTAAATGGCCCACGCGTGATGATTTTGGCAAAGTTATCTCAAATATGTGCTCCTTTTTAGAATTTCTGAAATACAATACCATGTTATATTCTAATTAAGATGTTTCTGAAGTCAGTTTACCACTACTTAGTTAAACTCTCATCTTACTTAGTTTTCTGCAATCTCCACGAAAGAGTTGACTCGGTAATTTCACTATCCTGGTGTTGCAGATGCTGTGGATGCTTCCGATCCTTTTGTGCTTGTATAATGCGGACCCAACAGGAAGATACATTGACGGTGAAACAAGGTTTGATATTCTCAAACAGAGTTAGCTGCATCAATTGTTTCATTGTACCGAGAGTTAACAACTGATTCACAATTAGCTTAGAAGCATCAACACCACTGCCGCTACTAGTTGGCGACAAGGACAAAATATTTTTCTCAGTACTCAAATCACCACTAATGCTACCCCCATCCTCCTGCAGATCTATATCTGTCTTACTGAGCGTGTACATTTCCAAACTACCTCGACTAGTTCCACAACACAGACGCTCCAGACCTATGCGACAAGCAGAAACTGATTAATTCCATGTCCACCTATTATTATATTTATCATGAAATAAAAACTTACTGGCAACATATGAGATTGACGTAAGAGGAGGGTCAGTGTCCGGTCGTTTAATCTTTTTGATTAGTGACAAATCGTTAACCCGTAAAATACATAACATCCCGTTCCTAAGAATACATGCCAATGTAGACTCATCATATTCTGGAGGTATCACACACAACTGGGACGGCAATTCTTCTTTGGAAATAAACTTTCTACAAGCCATTGGCTGTCGTCCCAACTTTAACATCTCGGACTCACACGCCACTCGATGGACAAGTAGAGCCCCAAAAACTTGCATTTGGTCGGTAGATTCGCTCTCAAGAGACAACACAATTTGCTCACCGTCTACAGTTGGTAAAATGTCCCGTGTGGAGCAACAGTGTTTCAGGTCATTAGGAAGATCTATTCTTTGCACCAATACAACTTCCTTTTCTTTAGGGGTGGTATCAGTCTTGCTTTTATTATTAGAGTTTTCTGTAGCTCCATTGGTGCCCTTGTTGGATTGGGCCTGACTAGCTTGGGCGGCTGCAGAGAGTTTCTTTTTCGAAGTCAACAGGGGATGATGAGTGTGGTGATGATGATGGTGACTCCCCCCGATGATTTGTCCTGTAGCGTCAACGACAAATGTGCCACTAGCATCCGACATGTTCATATCGCTGAAAATACTTATTGAATCGGAGAGCATATCCCCTTCCGAAATGTAGGAAAAAATGTCCTCTTCAAAGTGTTGACTCTCTTGTTTTGTTCCCGTTCTACTGGAAGATTTAAGAGGAGCATCTGGAGGGGTATTACTAGCCTCATTAGTTGTTATCGTGTTAGGGCTGAGACCGTAAACTAAAATGAACGCAGTTTTGCCACTAGAGTCAGATGATGACGATTTAGTCACAGATCCTCCAACGACGATAGAAGGAGGAATGGGTTTTTTATTGGTTTCCATAATACTTTCGGGGGCACCAAGCATGGCGACAGCTGTCAGTTCTACCCGCTCTTGAGACTGTGAACAACCCATGGTTGCAAGCGTACCTATCGAATTAAAATATTTACGCGTTATATACAAGCAACATTTGTGAAAGATTTATACTCTATGATAAAGTCTCTATCGCTTAAATATTTTTTTATTACCTCGGATAAACGTGTCCAAAGTAAGAACCTCACTCTTGGATTTTCCATCCAAATCGCAATACATGATTTCGTCTAATGGAGTGGTAGATGCTATGATGTCTGGAGTGAGCGTAAAACGGACAACAGGCTAATTCGGAATCAAAGAGAGAGATTTTAAGGTCACGTTATATGATTTAATAAACATTACCATACCACGAAAAGTAAGCAAATATAATTTCTTAGGTACCTTAGGTTCCCTTGCAACATCCCACACCGCAACATGGCCATTGGAATAAGCAACCACTGCACCAACTGAACACGATGACTTTCCAAGAATAGGTGCTGTGCTCGCCTTATCTGTTGCAATAAAAGCAGGGCCTGATGCGAAAGATAGACTGAGCGGAACATTATGGGTGTGTTCTCCTCGAACAAATGGACAAAATGGCGAGTGACGTTCATGCTCAGACCTATAATAAACGTTTTATAAATGGTTTAAGCAAATAAAACTTGAAAATAATAGCAGTTCAAATCACTTTTATTACCAGGGTTCATCGGTGGGCTCCCAACTCACTAAGCAAACATTACAGGTAAAACACATTGCCCTGTCATCTCCGTTCGTGCTGGGACTATGATAAAATCCAGCTTGTGCCATTTTTTCCGGTAACGCCCATCTAACAAAATGATATGATTTAGTAATTTACCAATGTTAAATAGTATCAACAATGATGTCTGTATTCTAGAATTGGACATTTATTCAGTAATTTCAATTGGATTTATAAACTGTAAATTAAAGCCCATTACCGATAATCCATATGTGGCCAATTAGAAAAGGTTTTCAGTCTTGCAGACTCGCTAAACATCTGCGACTTTTCCAAGGGCGCGTCCTGATCCCCTTTGCCCGTAGGAAGAAGCATGTTTAAGCGTTCCAGAATTGAGGAAGCAATAGAAAGTTGAGGGATAAATGCATTCTTTTTCCATAGTTCATTGACCATGGTGTTGAAAGTTGACTTCAGTACTGCATATGGAAGCTCGAGCTTAACCGTACTCCACTGTAATTGTATTATAGTATTATCCAAAGTTACAATTATCCTTACATTTTATCGACACACTAAATATATTAATATTGCAACTTTATGTCTCAAACCTTTTCGCGTTTCACCAAAATTAGTGGAGTTCCAGGCTCCAATTCTCTAACAACAATCGCTTTCAGTTGCTTTTCTACCTCACTAACATCAGTCTCAACTGCATCTGCCGTTGGTAATGAATGGCACAAACTTTCAGCCTAAAAAGAATAGAATAATGCCAACTTTAACACCAAACCATACCAGAATCGGCATAAGAAATCGACTGACTGATATTTTACCTCAGATTTGCTCAATTCAATCTGAACAACATCTGAGCATGACGCAATAGGTGTCTGAAGTATAGTGCTAAGGAGGAGAATCCCATTATAATCGCTTCGAATACCTACTTTGTTCCCTTGAACAACTATTAGCTTTTCAGGACAGACATTAAAATCCCACTGTATTTTCTTTCCTTCTTCATCCACGCCTAGTTCATACAAAAATAACTAATTTAAATCCTTCTTCCCGTACATGTACAACTTCATTTTATATTACAAATTGAATTAACCACCTATTCTGGTCGAAAATACGGCCTCGCCAAGAGTGGGATCCACAACATACAGAAATCCATCTGTAGTGCCTACCAAGATTACATTTAATTTGTCGTGATATGTAACCCGACAAACAGTCTTTTCGGGGCATACATCCAATGGTTGGCCATCTAATCTCAGTTCCTCTCCTTCCTCCATTTCTAATGAATTAGAAACAACGGAAACTAGGATCTAACCTTCCGTTGTGTAACTGTGATTGTTGTTGGTGTAAATGGTAACAATAGTATAGAAAACAGCATGGAACTTTCCTAGTGTTTGTAATATCTGTAACTAATTTGTGTTTTGACAGTTTAAAATGAAGCGAAGAAATATAATAACGTCTGGCATCCTTGCCACACACAAATGTATAATGGCATCTGAAAAAACGACACATTAAAATAAAACTATAATTAGCATATTATAAATCACAACAAATCACGAAATATAAACCGATGTTAGGTATCAGAACTAGAACCTTAACACTAACAACCTTGACCACTAAACTAAATTGAACCGATATATACAAATGGCTACAAATA
>JAHZNB010006585.1:0-37675 GCA_027744295.1 Callyntrura guangdongensis
TCAGAGAAAATACTACACACACAATAACAGACTGCAGTGAGAAATTTTTACTATGCATACTAGCTTATTTTGTAAACTTCTTCTTTTTTGCTTTCTATCTGCCATAGCATGGGCGCTGTAACGACTGCATAACTTGAACAACTGTCCGGTCCAGTTTTTTTACTAGCAATCCTGGAAACAAAGATAATAATAATATAACAAAACATGCTACAAGGGAACAGGTAAACTGGTTCGGTAAAAATTCTCCACATTTTTTGTGCAGGTGACTCCAATCTTGTTTATTGTATTGTAACCGCAAACGAGGGTAATAATACACTGTTTTTGTTTCGAATTCTTCGTTCTGAAAATGATATTCTTTTTTAATAATTTACTAGAAGTTTGACAGGATCATTGTGAAAATTGACTACCTGTTATTGAACACAAGAGCCGGCCGTCACGCTTATTATTATTATGATTGGTTTTCGTACGATCTGTAAGATTGTGATTTGAAATTCAAAGAGCGAGAATGCGCCAAGCAAATGATTAAGCCGTATCAAAAATGTGTAATGAGGAAATGATGTTACACGCGGAGAGTAGTGTTGTGAGTGAGAGAGGAAATGAGAGAAGGGACAAAAGAAGCAGATAACAATAAAAGATGGATGATTGTCAAAATACGCGTCGGTCCGTCGGGTTTCTCTGTTTTGATTTAGTTTGAATAATGCTGATCTTGCCACTGATCATCATAAACATGCTCCATTAGATGAGTGATTGTTTCTTTCTAAGTACGTAGTTGAATTGAAAGTAATGATAAATGATAAATTGGTGATAAGGCGGTCATTACAAGCCATTATAATCATCATCTCTATCTACCGTCTACAGCTTTAAAATACAATATTTACTGTACAGGGGTTTCCCTTCGCCTTTTATGAACGAAATGGTGGCACTTACATATTCTGATCCCTACTAACGTATTTTCAAAAGAACAGAGGGATCCCAGCTTGTTAAGAGAAATGCTCTGTAAGTACTTTCTACGTTTTCGAACAGTTATTTTGAATTCTTGTTAAATTATTGAGAGAAAAACCCATTTGGTTCGTGATCCAATATCTTTCAAACTGACTGTTGTAATTTATCTGCTGACGGGAAGTTAACTACGATGGCTTGATATCAGTCTCACTTCAACAGTCACAAACGTTTACTCATCATGATATACTACTGATGGCATTCGTACGAATCCCACTTGCTTGTTTTCTGAACAATGGACAAAGCAAACAAGTAAAATATAGTGTTCTCTACAAATGAATTATACGCATGTGTAAGTGTAGACGTACTACGCTGTATACACCAACGTTGAAGTAAAGTTGTTTTCAAAAAGTTTGCAAGGAAATTGTAAATTAGCATTAGTCATCCCCAAAAATGATTGCATTGAAATAATTCAGCTATGTACATATGTATCCCCATTACGTGCCTGTAATATGCCCTGCTGAAATTTGTATCTATCAACATCAACTCAACAAAGCTGCGTACCTTGTCATCTTGTAAATGATGATCTAACGACCACAAAACTGTAATTGATATGGATAATTACTAACACGAAAACAATGAGGTATTAAATAGAAGCAACAAGTCAGCACAGCGAAAAAAATCAAAACATTCCTGTTAGCTAGTTTGATGAATGTTTTCCTGAACGTTTTTTTTTGTTTGTGTGGGGTAGTACGCAATATAGGAAACAAGCTTACTTTATACCCAGTAAATATACTTATTAGCGGTATATAGTTACACATTTTAACGAACATGTGGGTAGTGTAGTAGTAGTGGTGTAAGTATAGTAATCCCACTCCCTTTGTGTGAGCAAGTGTGCAAGCGACGGGAAAGGGTTTTGCTAGAAAAAGAGCCGCAATAAAGAAGTTATTTGTTGTATCCTATTCCCTCCGCCACACTCACACAAACACAACAACTTCTTGAAATGCCTAAGTAATGCTTTTGGTGCAAAAACAAACGTCGGCATTTGGCAAGAGAAAAGGATAAAAAGGAAGGGGGTGTGTGTGACTGCTCCAGCATCATCAAATCATCATCGTTAACGTTAAACTGTCTGTTTGTGTACGTATATATTGTACAAGTTTCCATTTTCCCCATTGTATTTTGTCCACCGCCGCTACCACCACCACCGCCACACGAACAAGCTCACACACATGCATGTAGACAACAAAACAACCCACTCGAAAAAAATCTCTCTATAGTCTAGTTAAGTGATTTAGGCATGGATGTATGATGGACAAGTCATTTTCCCCGTAGTCGTCGTAGAAAGAAGTAGTAGCATGTGGCTCATTCGTCTTGTAACAAGATAGATAATATTATGTATGATTATAGGAGCTTGTTGGTGGTAGGTAGTCAGTTGCAAAATCTTATAATCGTATGCATTCATCATAAAAGTATTAGCAAGCAGTCCTCGTCGTCGTCATAATAATATTCTTAAAAGAATCATTCGTTCAACTTCTTTTTGACACTGAAGCCGCTCTCGATAATCCTTGGCTTTTGCCAACTACATAAAACCCTTTTTGTTGCTGCTATCATTGAATTATCAGCTTTTAAACTTGTAACTCATCATCATCTTCGGTAGAAAAAAACGTAAAATAAGTGCAATAACTACTTATAATGCTGTTATATAGGATTCTCATTGTCGCTTTTTCCGACCAGACAGATATATGCAGTATGCAAAAGAGATAAGTGATATGTAGATACAAGACAAGCGCCTATTACAGACCAAAACATGCCGGTGGTTGGTTTTTCATTTCGTCGATCATCATCATCGTCGTCATCATCATGACTATCATTTCACCGTCATCATATCTCATGCACCGAGACCAAGATGCAAGTTTACATGTAACGCATAAACACACATATACACAAAACAAAAACACACGTGATAGCTCAACACAGCGGTACTTGAGGTTCTAGGTGCGATCTTTTTAATCTCTTTAGTTAGAATGATGCCGCTCGGCAATCATTTCTTTTGGGCCATCAGCTATTAAACAAGGTTAAGGATGATCCTTTGTTGTGTATCTTATTACTCCAACCTTTCTCTATCTCTCTTTTCTTCTTTCTTTCTTTGGCAGTATATGAGAGTATACGTTGTAGTAGGTCGCATCAGTATCCAACAGAGCCATTTGCCTATATATGCTTCTTGCCGATGTGTGTGTGCTTGTAAGTACCTTGTGCACAGTATTACTTGGTTGAATTACTTACACCTACCTGCTATGTTCCATTCGTAATATCCGTCCAACCATTTAATTTTTATTCTCTGGGTTTTCTCGTTTGTTTAGGATCAACGTTTTTATGTGTCATAAAACCACCTTATTATCTTCCACAACAGCATATTATAATCTGTACAATCATTATTCGTATCTCTTTGTAAGCACACACGATCTTGATGTAACCTGTCAGTTTAATTGTTAACTAGCCACATATATAGTTACAGTTACAAAGTGGGAGAAATCCAATGCATATCTTTACCATCCCATATTACAGCAACAAACCAACTAGCAAATACAATTTTCGTTTCACGTATTTTCTTTTTTCGTAAAATTGTCCTTTGCATGTTCTAATATTGTTTATTTATACATACAGCTAAATTGAAATTGAATTGTGCAGGAGAGAAGGAGTTATTCAAAATTTGTGAGATCGGTAGTATCCGAGAGTATTAGCAGTAGTAAAATGAAGCGTGAGGCGGCTCCTACTTCTTTACAATTTGTTTTCCCGTCGTATCTATTCTACTCTATTGCAGTCGCAATAGAGTTTATTTTAGCTTAAAAAAGATCATTATCATACATTAAAAATAAGGAGTAGCGGACAAGAAAGAAATGAACACGTCTTTTTCTAGGGTATCGTCATTCTCTATTAGACTATTATTATCGCTATTACCAGCAATACAAAAATATATTTTAGGGAGAAATAAGGAAGGAGTACACTCTTTTAGGAAAACAGCTAGTTTACTTCTGCTAATAAGAGCAAACAATGCCCTCTGGCTGTATTTATCTTTAGAATAAAAGCTGGTCATCAGCAAAGCAGGCGTGTAGAGTGTAGATCTCTGTGTTTTGTGTAAAAATGAATTGCCTTCTGCCAGTTATGTATTTACATCAACAGTTTTCTATTTTCAATGGGCAAGCATGTGAAAAAAAGTTGTGCGCAGATATAATAATGTGATGGGCAGACTACATAGGCTGTTTGTGTATATGCGGATCGTTGATCGTGTTAAGGTCTCTTTATTTTTGTGTCTTGCTTTTCACTATTCTCTCTTTAGAGATGTTGTTTTCTTTAATATGAACACTCACGATTAACCGGGAATGATGATGGTCATGATGATAATGATAATGATGACGGTGATTACGGCGATTGTCATTAGTCCAACGGCTCAAACCTGCCATGTGTAATACTACGGTGATACTGATATCCAGAGGGTAAACCTGCTTTTCCTTGTCTACTTTTACTTTATGTATTTTCCGCGTATTTTGCTTCCTTGCTCACTCACTCTTTTTATATATTTCTACCACCATTACGTCTATCTGTAGTGCTTTGGTCAAGCTTTTTGAACAAAACATCTTGAAAATACTAATAATGTAAAGTAGGTCTAGTCTGGCTAGCTGAGTGAGTATTTTACTATCACTCCAGTTATAACATATACATACACAGATATTAAACCTAATAATATGTATTGTGTACTACAATGNTAATGTAAAGTAGGTCTAGTCTGGCTAGCTGAGTGAGTATTTTACTATCACTCCAGTTATAACATATACATACACAGATATTAAACCTAATAATATGTATTGTGTACTACAATGGTGCTGAGGCAAGAATTCGACGTTTTTTGTAAGTTTTCAAAAATACAGTGCATGATTCGATGAGATGTCTTGTACGTAGTTGATCAAGTTTCACAATCAGCATTAATACAAGAACCTTTAAAAAGCTGTCAACGCAAAACTAAATTACATTCTGATGATTGGGCTGATTGTCATCATCAGGTTATTAGTGTTCCCCTGTTCACATTCTGTTCTGTCCCCTGGCATTTTATCATTTACAACGCTGCACAATGCAATACCGGAAAGCTGAATGAATCTTTGTAAATGCATTGACAAAAAGGGCGAAAGAGAGATACCTATACTTACTTGGCTTCTGAAATTGATATACATCAACGCATACACACACACACAAAACGTTGCGATGTATGTAATCTGGTACACAAAAGAAAGCAAACAAGGTTCAAATGTAAAATCACGATACCTTTAAAATTCTTCAATCGCATTGTTGAGTTTAGGTAAAGAAGGAAATTTGAAGTAGTGGGATTCCTGCAATTGCCAAATATTTTGGGCTGTACTCAGCTAAACTATTGCATTCTTCTAGTAGGTTACTCCATTTAACATGTAACAATAGGCATTCTAAAGATCAATGCAAGTTTATAGGTTCATGTTATATTTTTGTATAATGTTCGTATTGATTGCAGTACACTATCGACCAGTAAGGTATGCAGGTATTAGTAATTGAATTCTGAGAGATCTTTGCATGGAAGCATCTCCAATACTTATTTACAACATTCTAAAGTTCACTGGCATAAGAACGGAATTATGAGTACATATTTCCTTTTGCTGGCTTCTCATGAATGGAGTAGTATAACTAGTAGTATAACAAACCGTCAAATAAGGTAATTCAAGATGTCACCTATACTGGTATTACGTTCATATAGGAGCTAGGGAGGGAGTTCCAGTAGAAGCTTGTGTTAACGTATTCTTGCACACTTCTACTTGTTTGTGGGTAGATTTTCGGTGTTGTCGAATTCATTGTCACCAAGAATTTCTAAAGAGGTTCCATTAATCCATTATGTACCACATTACAGCCCCTTGTTGTGGCGCGTTTGAGTGAGAAAAATCCCCGAACAAAAAATTATCAGAGTCGGTGCTGTATCCTATTATGCCTCGAAAAATACGATAAAAAGTGCAAAGAAAAACCGAGACCTTTTTGGTTTACCGTTGGTTGATTTTTATCTTGTTTGTGGGTGGAAACAGTCCATTCATAAACCTGTATACGGCCAACAACACGATCATTCTTCAGCAACTACCCATTTCTTTATATATTGTTGTATTATTACTCAAAAGCTGGAAGTGGAAGTCATTACTGGTTTCTACCTATATCTACTAGGCATACATTTGTATTCAGCTATTCAAGTAAAAATGTTTGATTTGAAGATGTCAACATGTCAGTACTTCCAACTTATAAAATTCCAAATAAAATGACACAAATATTGTTCATGTTTTTTCCACAAAAAATGAGTTTGACAAAAAGAGAAATATTTTATACACTCTCAAAAGTTCCATATTACAGGAAAGTTTCGTTTGAGAATTTTTTGGGTGCCTCTATAGATGGTAATTTTATTACGACGACTGATAAACTTGGTTAGCACTACACTATCATTTCTCGCATTCGTTGTATACTAATATTCATATTTGGACTGCTGAAACCACAGAAGTTCCAGCCCTGCCAGGCTGTCATCATAACATAACGAAGGACAAGGATTTTGTGACAGGTTTACCCACTGATTTCATGTGCCGTCATCAAATTCGATAGGGATCTTTTTCGCTTGATATAATTGCGGAAAAGATTTGCTGGCTGGTTATCGCAGACCAGTATGGTTTTATTGTAAACGTCGCAGCTAGGGAAGCGTAGGGAATAATAGAGGAAAAGGACTTCCACGCTCAGAGTATAATGTGAACAGGTTTGTTGTCATAAACCTGTCTTTTGCTGGATGAGATTACTAACAAAAGACGAGAAGTAAATGTCATTTATGACGATAGTTTCGTCGTACACATAACATTACCAAACAACAAGCCAACAAAATGCAACCCTTACCAAGTTGCCAACACGTAATATCATCCTGATGTGACGGTGGTGGTGGGATCTACGTGGTAGGTAGGTAGGTGGTTTATTTATTGAACGTGTGTAAGAGAGGAGATGTGTGTACAGCAGCAGAGTACATCTTGTCTGTTGTTGTGTTGCATTGAAATGCTTCAAATCATTTTTCAGTAAGCTCACACATTCAAATAGATCATAACTACACAGGCGTAGCGTAGTATTCTCTCTCTCTCTCTCCATGGGCTCCCTGTGATCACTCTGTCAATTGTACAAATATTGAATGGAAGAAAATTGTTATTGCGTATTATATTATAATCACATGTGTGTACATGCAGAGAGTCATAATAATACATTTTTTATATATTACGGGTATAGGTCCATTATTGTTGAATGACGAGATGGTTATGGTTATCAATATTCACATTCATGAAAATATGAGGTTTTTATACAATGATAATGATATACTATGAGCAAAAAGTGCAAATTAGGATACCACGGAAAAGTCGTTAAAATGGATAATGGAAATTCACACGTGTTACAACCTTTACCTCAAAACTCATCGCCAGACAGCATAACAGACATACAAACACACACACACACACGTCCACACTCTGCAGCATTTAACCAACCAACCCGAGAAATGTGAATGTGTTAAAGGGTTATTATCGTTATCATTACTGCTTTAACATCTCCATGTACATGAGTAAGCACACATACCACAGAAGGCGTATTATAGTCAACAAGCGTCGTCTTAAAGCAAAAAAGAGCTTTCGTATCATCATCGTTTGTTTATTCCTCACAGTGCATGTTTCATCGTGGTGAATGCAAATTATGTACGATAGTTAACTCTGCGGTTTTATCATAATTTATCCAAATTTCGGAATCTCCAGTCTAATTGCTCGCAACTACAGAGGAACCGTGTTGTGTGTCTGATTTTTTGAAGCCTGACGCGACGGCCAGCTCATGATAATGCATGTTGAGATTTTGTGGGTATTTACAAGCATAATAAGAAGACAAGAGCGATGGAGAGAAGAGAGAGAGAAAGAGAGAGAACCAGCAAAAAAAGATCTTGATGAGATGAGTTACTCCACCCTGATAGTATGCTGATGGTACAACGACAACGGACAGTTAGGGATTGAAAATGGTGCTGCTGTGAGTTTTGCTCGGGTAAAAGATTACCGTTTATGTTTCATGGCTATTTACATCATGACCACACGATAAAAACCTCTTGTGAATGTAAATGCGGTATGATGATGCACTATAATCTGAAAGTACATATAAGATGTTATTGTCAATTGCCCGTCGTTTTCTCTCTCCCCATTGAGTCTCTGGTTAGAAAAAAAGTGAATGTGACGGTGTGGTGGTGTTATTGTGTAATGTGGTGTGCAGTAATGGGTGTTTGCATTTACCATGTCTAATCCAGGTATATGAGTTCAAGAGTTTGACTGATGAAGAAGAAGTGCTTTGATAATGAGAGACAGAGAGGGAGAGAAGAGAATATTGTTATTTAGCAGTTTTCCAAAGTTGTTAGGCTTCTCTCCTTGTTCACACAGCAGGTTCATGTTATGCCGAGATAACAATGAGTCAAACTAAACGTCAACAACAACAAGAGGAGCAGCCACAGCGACAACACCAGTTTCTTGAAGTTTACACACAAGAACTCGCAGAGGAACGATAAATACAGATTTTGATCGTTTTCTTCCAAGATCACTGCTTTTAAAGCAACAAAAAAGGAGTTCAAATTCTTTTTTTTTACAAGAAGCGCCAGGTGTGTCTGCCTAGAACACTGAAATATTATTATCATCATTTCTGATCAAGTAAGCACGCAAAACACCAAAAATCAGGTCCTTTCTATGCTGTAAAAAGGAATATAGGAGCACATCCACATGGTCCATGCCATTGGTCCCTTATTTATTTCAGTGATAGAAAAACGTTAAAAATGTCTGGAGGTATTACCACCATTCTTTTGTAGGAAAGTCATTCTGTGGCTAAGTACTTTTTAAGCATCAATCCAGCAGCAGCACCGGTTTGCTTACTACATTACCCGAAACCACGTATTACCAACACTTCTTGATGAAGAAAACGTAAAACAGCTTTTTAGCCTTAATCACTTTCGAGCTGATCACTCATTTCATGCAGCTATTTCATTGCTGTCCACCTCTTACCGGTTAAAAAACAATAATATGTTGTGAACAAGCTTGCGTGCCAGAGATAGGCCCTCACATAATATACAATGCACATTTTATGGGTAGGCAATATAGGTATAAGTTTATTACATATGCTTGCAACTTGCAACTCTGCATGGGTAAAATATATCGACGATGGTAATTACAAATTAATCATGTGTGAAAGGTTTTACTTACCTATATCTGGCAGACATATTTTTAAAATTGCTTGCCTGCACACTATATTATACACGTAGTAATAATATATTGCGTTCCATCATTTCACGAAAGTAAACAAGTTGCATGACGTGTACTGGTATTGTAAGATTTAGTATCCCGATTGCCAAAGGCAACTTTTTATCAGTTCGCCTCCTGGATGGAACCCGAATTTCTTCGACTGGTTATCTGTTCTGATGTTGTGGTAGTTGCATGAAGTAAGAGCAACCCAACATGCCCCGGCGGGAAATAGGACAAATTTATTGTCAGTCAGTCCTCACCACTGCCTTGCCTTGTGTTAATACATTGCTTGTACGAAAAAATTCGAATTCAAAATTATGACTGTATTACTCAGCGCATTGACAGCAACAGCGTTCTTTTCGGTAACGACAAACACTTGTGCGCATTGTTTAGTGTTAGATTTCATCGTGCCAATGTCACCAGCGTTAATGTTTTCTCTTTTCTAAATGAAGATGCAACACTTTTATTGATTGCTTTTCAACACAAAGAGGGAAAGAACATCATCGGTGATGTAAAGGTTTGGCGATATGCATATTCCATTCAGAGAATTTTCACCCCCTAATTTTTTTGAATTTTGGAAAACTGGTATTTGCGTTGTTTGCTCGTCGTCTTCTTTGACTAATCTTTATGGATGTTTGTTTTCGTGTATTGTTCGCGCGTTATGGTAGAGCTCTGCTTCTAACGTGTAGGGAAAATAACTACTTTTCTCTTTGCCGTTGTGTGTTCCCGTGTGCTGCTGCTAAACATATCATGCAGTGAAAAACTTGGTGACAACGGGAGGATTTATTGTCAAGGCAGGTCGGAGAAGCTTGAAAAGGTTGATAAGAGATTTACATGGGGAATTACACAGAAAATCGAAAATTCTTTCGTAAACCAAACAAGTCTGACATGAGCCAAGACGAAGTATAAGAACACACCATGTGTGATGTCATCGTGTTTTTCCGAATACGTGTTAGATACGTGTGTTGAACAAGGGATACTCACACACAGCCCAAAGAAAGCAGTTAGGGAGAGAGAGAGAGAGAGATTCTCATTATAATGCCAAAATATAGTTAAAAGTTATATACAGAGTGAGCATAGAGCTCCGACTTTGGAGTGCTTCATATTATATCTATCCATCATCATCTAGTTGCTATTATAGTAGAAAAGTAGGAATCATCAAGTAGTGCAAGTGGATGGATGGTTGCTTTACAGCACTTCACTTGAAGAGAAAAAATGCGGGCTCGGCGGGATACCAAAAACTTTTCACTAAAGAAAAGAGGGATCCCAGTATGGGACGAACTAAAATTTGCACGATATTTTTCTCGGTTAAATTGAAAAGCTACAAGAGAGCAAGTTATTATTGTGAAAACACTTTTTTGAGAATCCTGTCGTGAAGACTTTTTTGTGATTTTCATTAGGATTGAGCTGAGACATGACGAAACGCCTCTTAATAATGCATACGTAATTTATAATGAATAGCGTATAGAGATGTATAGGTATAGTACTACGTACACCAATATAGCTAGAAAACGTAGAGTTTGTCTTAGGATAGAGTAGTGCAGTGTAAATCGCTATTGTGTGTGGTGGTGGTGTTGTTGAAGGTGCAGCATCATCATGATCTTCATCAAACTTAATATATGCCATTTAGCTCTTTTTATCAGCCTGTCTTGTTATTGTTGTTCCTAAAAAATCTCTGATGTAAGTAGGTACACACAATCTCTCTATAGGTACGTCAGTCAGTGAGCTACACACACACACGCTCTCTCCCTCACACACACATTAGCTTTCATAGCGCATGGGACGAGATATAAATCCTATTGCTCTATCATGTCCATCAATGCGTGTTGTGTTGTGTATCATGGCTTACATGGCATGAGTACATGATGGAAGATTTTTTTCTTCTTTTTTTAGAAAAAGAAAGGTAATATTTTTTCTTGAACGAGGTGTACATAATGTATGTTAGAAAAGATGGGACACGAAGAATGGGTTGAAAGTAAAATAATAGTGTCGGATCCTCATATTATTACATGGACTGCATAATGTGTTGTGTCAGAGGTCAATTACATGGAAAGAAATTCCTGTGTTTATAACACAACCACACGGGTACACCGTTGTACGATATTCTCCCTTTTGAATAGCCAGAAAAAATCTCAGAGTCGACTAAATATATATACTGGGTAATAGCATGCAATTCAGAGTAGAACCTCGCGTTAGATTTGTCTGGGGAAGGAGGTTCAGATGAAGAGAAAAAATGGTGTAATATCTCATGTAGATTTTAATGCTAATGGGCTTGGCTGTATGTAAACTTTAAACGCGTTTTTTCTTCACTCTCCGTCCTGTTTTGAGATATCTAATCCGCTCTGGCATGAGGAAATCCCTTAAGGGACGTTCTAAAGTGTCGTGTTAATACTTTTATTTTTCATGGAAAATGCTCTCTGGAATTATCCTCCTAATTTTTATTTAGCGTGACGTTTGCCTTTCAGTCATTGATGCAGGTTACAAAGTGGGTAGATAGGTGAGGTATGCAGCACACTGAGCACCTTTTCCTCCTCCCGTCGTAATAATAACGCATATATGTGTCTGTTTCCTCAAGTTATTAACAAAGTGTTAATTTTTGGTAATGATACGATAGAATGCCTTTTTTCTCTCCCTCTCTTTTCTCCCCTGTACTGCTCACGTCTGGGAAATGATGGTCTAGTTTTTCATTATTGTTGCTGTAATGGACATCTATGTCAGCCCAGTTGTTGTTGTTGTGTTTGATAGGCAGTAGCGTGAAATAAGACTGGAGTTACGATAACTGCTGTACTATATCAAGGCACACATTCCCCCTTCGTGTTTTTAAAAATTTCCATCATCATTCAGATATGATATACAAACAGGAGAAATGATGAGGTGAACAGTGAACAACAGTAAACGGGTAACTGCTAATACATACCTGCATGCCTGAGTGAGTAAACGCAATAAATCTAAAAGTAAAGGGGAAAATATTTGGCACTTGGCAGGTAGAAGATAATACCATGAAAAAAACTGTTTACACTCTTCCCCGGTTAGTATAACTATAACGTACATTTTTGGAGAAAGAAACACAAGGGTATATGTATATACCAAACACAATATAATGGGTTTCTACTAACGGGGTTGGTGACTGGATGTACTTAAATGGCATAAACAAAGGGATCGTCATAATATAACGTACACGAAGCAGTTCCCGGTGCTGTGTGGTGTTTAGTCCTTATGATTTACTGTGTAAATTGATTCTATATTACGTTTTCCATTTCTCCTCGAAATTCAGCTCCCCTCCTTCCTCACATTGCATGCATCATGCATCCCCTTCCATGGAGAAGACGTAACGAAAAACAAAAATGAGCATCAAAAGGTAGTGATTTATGTGTGAAGAGTGGTGGAAAAGTATGAATGATACCACCATTTTCACCTGCTTTACTTTCTACTTTGTTGAAATGTAATAGGGTAGTGGGCCGGCGGAAGGCTTTTACCTAGTTGCCACTATACTCAGTCAGGTCTTTTATTTATGCTTGTCAGCATTTCCATATATTTTTATTGGATTCTGCAAGTGTCACTTTTAGATGTATGGTCAATGTTGTGATGTCAGGGACTATTATGATGATGATGACGAAAGTCAGTATATGGTACCTTTAAGAGATACATAGTTTAATGCGCCTTTAAGGTAAGTCTGGTAAAGTTTTTTTACTAGAAGTGTTACGTACAAATAAAAATTCAGTAATTTATGCAGCTGACAGATGAGATCATTGCCAAATGAGAAAAAAGGGTTAGGAGGTACAAAACACCAAACAACACTATCCAAGTTGCATGATGATGATGAAATAAGTGTATTTTCGTAAATCTCCAATATGGGCTCGAAGTAAGTGGTGCGAGAGTGACAGGATACTTAATTGAATTTTTACTTGCACAATTACTCGAACAGGTAGGTAGGTGCACAGGATAAGTAAGATTCATGCACAAAGATTTACAAGCAAGTACAAAAATGGGCTATCAAGAGAAGATCACAAAGCGCTAAATACGCAGACACAATGCACAGTGCACTGGAGGACGGAAAGAGAGAAAGAGAGTTTATTGATTCTTGATCAGCCGCTCTTTATAGTATAAGTTTATACTGTATTTTTTACGATATCAACTCGGTGAAGTTTAATTAAATCGGTTGCGATAAAAACTAAAAGGCAAAAAGAGATCCGAGTACCGATATGTTTCAAAATAAGCTCTTACTCTCGAGCGTACCTGTATACTCCTTTTTACATAAATTTATGACGATTACTATACACACCTTGAAAAGGACAAACACAGAAACGACAGACTCTAATATCGTCCGTGTGATAGTAAGTAGGTAATCACAATCAGTAAAAAAACGCTCTCTAGTGATAGCGGCGTTAATCCATTTTTATTGCGGACTACTGGTTACTGTGTACAAGTTTAATTAAATCGGTTGCGATAAAAACTAAAAGGCAAAAAGAGATCCGAGTACCGATATCTTTCAAAATAAAAGTGGAAGCGTTGTCTAGCGTCCAAAGTGTGCACTGCGCTATCACTTACCACGAGCATACCTGTATACTCCTTTTTACAATAATTTATGACGATTACTATACACACCTTGAAAAGGACAAACACAGAAACGACAGAGTCTAATATCGTCCGTGATAGTAAGTAGGTAATCAGTAAAAAAACGCTCTCTAGTGATAGCGGCGTTAATCCATTTTTATTGCGGACTACTGGTTACTGTGTACAAGCTCGTAAATATTTTTAGCCGTTTTCCACAACTTTTTGAAACAAATGGTAAACCAGTATATTTTATGCATTATGGAAGGTTATGTCACATCATAAATAACGTGTCTAGAAACAGAAGAAGGAGAAGGCCTGGGGTGAGTTACACACTTCTTTTCTCTACAAAAATATGCAACCAAAGGTAGGTATCAGAGGTGTTTATGGTGTTTGCCATACCGTTCTGATCTTTTTCTGGTCTTTCTTTACATCGTTTGTTTGTGATCTGATCTACTACTAACTACGGAGGACACACAATGAAAATGGGGAAATACCCTACCGTAATCTGTATATCTGATTACATAATGTTTGCGGCTTGTAAGATACCTCGTACCGGGGAGCAACTTTTCTTGTGGTGTAAGTGTGCTTATTGTAATATGTGATCTTCTTACACCGACATTCCGACTTGAGTGGAAATATAAAAAATATGATGTTCTGTTGGTAGTACAATAATAGGGTTCTCAGCCGGCTTCTCTTTTTACTCTCCTGGAGCACTACCTCATTTACATGTATTGATTCTGCATTTTTGTACAAATGTACTCCGAATACCAACTTAAATTAGAGCCTGCTGAAATTGCACAAAACGTTGGGATTATATGTTTCATCTCATCTCACTGTGCACAGAAATACTAACAAAGCCGAGCAAGGAAGCAGCCAAAAAGAATCGGTATCAATCTTCAACGTTATAGTTGTATTGGACTTTTAGCTACATTTCGAATCACGAGAATGCGTTTTAAGCCGGAGAGAAAAAGATGTACTCTAAATATACTAGGTAGTAGCATATAAACACACCCTCATCATCATCATCGTCATCACGTCTCTACTTTTCTTTACGAGTCACCCTCCGGGTGAGATTTTAAGTTTTTTATCCTGCTCCACAATACGCAAGATTAGAACTGAGATTAAATACATACTTACTTGCTGTCGTTTGTTAGTTTGCGTTTCATTCTAGAGAACACGGTGTTACTTGCCGTTGTTTTGTTGTTCTTGGCTTGGTCAATACTTACAGCCATCAATTTTCCCGACGGAATACAATGAGCTACTCGTGCACCCGTACGTATACATAATATATACGAGTGCAGAGTATACAGAGTTTTACGTGCAAGTATATAAAATGCAAGATACTTGTGAGTGAACTCAACCAAGTTAGTTTACAAAATGAGCGAAGCATTCCCTCTTTGCATTATAGCTGGTGGCTGTGGCTGGTTAAGAAAGCAACGACTTGACTGATTCCAGGAATAAACTGGGGCGAATTTCGATTATATCATGACGAGAAGCGGAGTAGTTAGGCACATTAAGATGAATTCATAACAATACTTGCCCAAGCCCGTATAAACACCATACCACAAGCCGCTACTTTCTTGTGTAGGTACACAATATATTACCATACGTAGTGTGCTAGTCTCAGATTTGACCAACCTTCTACAACACATTTATAAGTTGAAACCTACTAAACCCCGGAAAATCCTGTGTATTTTTCTATTATCAGTATTTTCTTTCTACACAGGTACTCCATTAAAACTATCTATTCAGCCAGCTTTTTCGAAACACTGTAAGACAGTCTACTACTTCCATATGTCCAATATATCAAGCAAAAGGGATTCCGTATAACCATATCCCTACATACACTACTGGAGTTTACTTTTCTTCTACTGAACAAAGAGGATGTTATCCTGCAGTTAGGGTATCAACATCATCTTCAAATCATGTAGTTTTCTTATTTTCCCTTTTTACGTCTACGACCACGATGATGACGATGATAATAGTAATGTTGTTGATGACGATGCTGATGGTAACTTTTTAGCTAATGTTTACTACAATAACACAACCGCTTGGAGACTTCTCTAGAGAGATGGGCACATATAATATTGTGTGCTGATGGAGGCAGTGTTACCTTTTTAAAACGGACATGACGGGAGGTTTTCAAGTATCATGCCGAGAAAACAATGAGCTCACTGGCCTTGAAGAGAGCATAGAATAGAGGTAAAAGGAATATATAGGTATATAGTCGAAATAAAGAAATGTACACAACATATGCCTTATTACCTACAAATATTATGTATCTACTCGGATAGAATCTGAAAGCATCTTTTATTAGGGAGTTGCAGAGACTTACAAGTAAATATACATACTTATGCCTATACACATGTGTTTCTTATGTATGTAGTCTGTATTAGAAAGATACACAAACAAATGAAGATTTTGTTGTAACAATAAAGTACAATTAAGAAAACTGAAGTACTGAAGCAGCGAAAGTGACAAACGACCTCTGAACTTACCCAAAGTAACTACAAAAAAAGTTTCACGTGATGAATACTCTTTGGCAATGTGCGCCGTACTATTTCATTAACCGGGTTAGTTTTTGGAGTCCGTTGTGTAAAGCGCAAATAGTAGTAAGTCGCTTACAGCACAACAGACAGACAAATAAAATACATAGAATAAAAAAGTTGACGCTTCCCAAAATGTACACAGCAAACATACCTATTGCGTGACCATATAGGAAACGTCAGGAGACGCTTGTCTCTTTTTCAAGACTTCTTCAGAATGAAACGAGACTTGAAGAGAGAAGTGTGCTGAGAAGTTTGGTTGACTGCTTACTATTTCCCCTGTCTTGAATAAAGGCACTCGCATTGTTAATTCTGTTGATGTTGTTAAACTTGGAAACTCTCTTGAGTCCTTCAATGTCTTTTTTGTCATTCCTTTTTCTTGATGATGCTGACGATGTTGATGAGATTTCTTTAATTTACTTTACTCATATTCCTTTCCGTCCATCGAGAGGAGCCTCTTTCTTATTCCCTCTCTTTTTTCATTTTACAAATGCACCATACGACCGTGCAGTATACGCATTGTTATTCATGGGGATTCTGTCGTCGCAATGGTTTTCGCACTGAGAATGTTATACGAAAATTTAATTAACGGTTGGGCTGTTGTCAGCAAAGTAATGTATACCAACTAAATATACGTACAAAATAGGTACATAACCCATTTTTTACTCTCAATTTTCTTAACAAGAAATCGACGTCTCCACTGGTGTCAAGGAATGTTGCTTGCTACAGATTAGCAGAGAATCTTCATGTTTCACCACCTGACATGCAGCAGTAGTTGTTTTTGCCGGTTTTTCTTGTTTTTTTTTCGGTTGCTCCAAAATGTTCACATGAAAAGAATATACGCTTTTATTATTAGACCGAAAGAAGGCGTCTTCTTAAGCCTGCTTTCATCAAAGCAACAAAGATGCTAGTTTTTAAGACGATACATAGAAAAAAATCTCATCTTGAACCATTTCTCAGGGGACATTTTTATCTTTTCATAATTTCCATTCATTCGACTTTGCATGCAAATTCATCACTTTTATTCATTATTTATTGCATCTTATGCCTCACTTGGCGCAGTTTGCTACAGCGTTGGTTGGGGCAAGTAGGCAGTCATTCTCTGTATTCCTGGAAACTCTACTTGATTCTAAGATGGTTCTACTTCTGAAAGCTTCCGGCTGTGGTGTTGGTAGTGTCAATTGTTGTGAAACCAAAGAAGTTAATCCATGTGTACTTATTTTTATGCTTAAAAAGAGAATGGAAGAAGGAGAAGAAGGAATTTGAGCACAAAGCCGTGTCAAGGTGACTTTAACTCGAAATTCCTTCAAGTTTCATTCATTTCCAAAGTACAAACAGCCAGGTTTAATGGATATACTGATTTATTTCGTTGTCTATTGTCAGATGATTCGCATTGTAACTTGTTCTCTGTTTTTTTTCTCTCTCTCCCTCCTCTAAAGTTATTTTCTTTTACACGGTCCAATTAAAACAACAGTTTGGGGTGGAGGAACCCGCCTGCGAATCCCTTTTATTGTGAAAAGAGAAACCTTCTTGAATGAGGTATGATTCAACGAATTAAATTAGAATGAAAAACCGAGAATAAAAAATGTACAAATAGAATAAAGAAACACGACTTTGTTAAATCCTCCGGAGTTCTCTGTTCTTTTTTTCGATTCATTTTTAAAGAAATTCAATGAAAACTTTTTTTGAATGAGAATCTGGATCTGGAATTTGAACTTTTTGAATGCGCCACTGTACACAATGCAGTGCATGGTTAAACTTTACATTGTAAATAGGTAATTGTAGAGATGTATGAAAAAATAAGACTGGTTATGTTTTCATTCAAAATGGATTTATTTATGACCATTAGTACATTGTATGCATAATAAGTAGCTATATAACAAGATGAAGAAGAGTTCCGCGGGGTTGTGTACTCTATGTACTTGAGTGTCTGCCTGCCTCTTTGCTGGTATAAAGATTTAGTTATTTCGCATGTAACCACTATAAAGACTCTTTCAGCTATAAAAATCATCAAGAGAGTATATTAGCTTCGTAATTGTTCCTTAAAAGAATTTTTTCTCGGTTTCTGCATACCGTACCGTGAAATTTAATCTAGCAGCGGTTTAACAGTAGGCAACTTTGTATTGCATCTACGACAATTATTCCCCTCAATGGATGCCTTTGCTGAATTTTAATCTAGAAATTATTTGATAAATTATTGGTAGGTCAAAAATCGTCATTGCATGGACACATCTCACATTTATTTAGCAAACATATGTTATACATCATTGTGTAATTAGAATAGAGTAATTCATACAGAATTCAAAATAAAGCACGGCAATTTGCAGGAACCACACTGGCCTTTAAGCAAAGACTGCGCTGTAGAGATTTATTGCGCTGATAAACAAAAGAAAGATTTATTGAATGGTCCAAGGAAAAAGAGGTGTGTGTTTGGGCCAGCTCAGCAGAATAAAAAGAATATACACCAACCGAATTATTAGAACCTTTTTGCCCTTTATGTTTTACGCTCGCTTTTACTACACATGCGAGCGTTAGATTTTAAAAATGTAAGATGATATGGTTGAACAAGTGTTTAAGGCCATTTTACTTGACGGGGATAATAATGATTTAAAGGCGAGCAAGTTAACTGGATCAGTCACAGTTGTTTTTTCTCTCCTTCGCGATGCTTTCAGATAGGGTGTTTTACTTTAAAAAGGCCTTCCCTCCCATTTAGTCCTTGTACAATAAAGGAAATAATAATAAATGGTTGGATTAGTTGTTGTTGGTATTAATTACGGCTAGTTTGTGGAAAGGCCAATCAGCCATGCAAATGATAAGAAAGCATATATAGCTTGAGCGAGTAAGTAGTAGTGAGTTGCTTGAAACACTTTAAAGCTTACCCCATTTGTCGTGTAATAGATTGTGGAGAATAATTTATTACGCTTCTCTTCAAAGCAATTGTAGAACAACGCGCTGAACCACTTTTCTGAGTTTGTGGGTAATGCTACGGTATGCCACTTTGCAGTGTGACGGAATCTTTATTTTACTATACGCTAGTTTTCTCCTTTTAGTTTTTCTTTCGTGTATTTGTTGATGTCACTAAATAACAACACACAAGCATGCCTATTTATCTATACGCATGGAATGGCTGATTGTGTGTGACTGAAGAGTAGTGCCGTATCGCTTTTCCCATGTTCATCCCCCTGCGCCTTTGAAAAACAACACCCGGTCTGATTGTATGTATGACTTGCCGACCGACTTACGATGGTGGTAAAAATGTGTCTGCCCGGCACTACAGCAATGCGGCGGGGCGATGACAGTGATATATTAGTAGGACTTGCAGTTGAAGTTGAGCTTGTTGTACAAATATTAAATTATGATCTGGACAAGCGAAAAGAAACACTTCATATTGTTGCTCAACAAACAGACACACATTCACACACACTTCATGAAATGAACCAATCTTTTTGCTTATTTGAGCACTTGTAAAATTCAAGTAGTCAGAATGTACATAAGTACGTTACAATATACCTACATTACCCCCGGACTACATTGGAGACATTATGTTATTATAACTCACTGTACCTGATTGTGGAAAGATTCACCATATTATTACTTCAATTGCCGTACTCATTGCATACATTTTTGGATTTTTGAAAACGCAATCAAATATGCAACATTTGAAAGTGGGAAATAAATCTAACTTTGCTTTGGGAAGAAAATGCGCTACGGGCTGTGGCTGTGTGTATAAGACTTGTGCATCAGTGCGCTGCAATTGTGAGAGCACGAGCAAGGTCTTTCCTTTCCATTGAAAAGGGCTTACTCATTGTCGCTGTCGTTGAAGAATGACTTGACAGTCTTTTTGTATGTATCCCTTTTCTTTTTAACAAATGTATTCACAAGATGATCATTTCACAAGTATGACTGCATCACAAGTTATACACAAGTGTTGAGCCATGTACCTATTTTTTGTAAGTACTAGTTGCAGTTTAATTCATTCCAAACCACATCTTCCCTCGCACCACTAAAACATGCAATCTGGAACACGATGATTGCACTTGTTATTGAGGTAGGAATTTTATATATGTATAATCCGAATCTCACGGTCTGTCGAACTAAACCAACCACTGAACAGTGTATAAGGGCTCCTCTGTATTATTTTCATTCGAAAAGTATGCTTAATACTTTAATGAAATATCTGTGTGAAGTTAATGTATGCATGAATGCTATTGCATGCTGATGGTGATCATCTTGTGATTAAATTCATAAAGTTACACGTGAACATAGAATCAACAATGAGCACTTGGCTCAGAACTCGGAACGATTTTCGCAGCCAGAATCAGGTTCGTTATAGACATATATTTTTTAATCATGTAGCAAGGACGGAATACTTTCTGATAAAAAATAGGGCCAAGGGAGATCCACACAGAATTTTTTATTATTATTTCGATGCTTTCATCATCATGATGATAAGGTGAAAAGTGTGGTAATATTACACCCTTTGAAATTTAAAATTATCATGCGGCACCAGCCTCCAGACGCAATCATTACGTCTAATTTCATCCCTCCTTCAGGCAATCGATCTGTCGTCATATACAAATGAGGTGTGATATACGGAGCAATATTGCTTTTAAAACACTCTCTTTAGATGCTTCTAATGTGCCTTCTGCCTAGCCTGTAACTTATGGATGAGCAGCAGCAACGAATTTTTAAGGGATTTTCTAGACATCTTTTCTCATCTTTGAATCGAATAAAATCCTAAAGCGTGACCAAGAATAAGTACCATACGTATTAGAAAGTTAATGGAAAAAAGCAGAAGTTTGGATGAAATCCTTCTTCGTTCCTGATAATGCTTTGATCTATTTAACATTGAGTTGAAGAAAAAAATATATATTCAGACCCAATTTAATAAACGCTGCCTTATAGGGCTCAAGATAACAAAAACGTATGCAAACGTACAAACAAGGTATCTTGTAAAGTAGAGAGCCTCAGGGAATTTGTGCTTCCTTCCAAGAGAAACTCTCTCAGAAAACTCTGATTTCAGTTACACGAACAAAAATCCACAATGTTTCTTACAATTCATTTGAAAATCTGTCTCGATTTGATAATTTAAAAAAAGTTGATCAGTACGATAAACAAGACATACGAAAATGGTCAGAAAATATGCGGCTCATCATACAAACGTGTACTGCAATCGCTACCCTTTTTATGCTCAAGTCATTTGATTAATAGGAGGGCATATATCAATGAGTCTTATGTTATTATGAGGTGTGTATTGGAATATTTGTGCATTACCTCTTTACATGCACGTTTTAAAAAACTACAAATAAAATACAATGTGTCGGCCGATTTGTAATAGGTATACTTAAAATGAGGAAGAATCGTGTGAAAGTCAGATTGAAACAAGGGAAGGGAGACATTTGCCCATAAATTATACGGTGAAAACGGCTTGAGGTCTGTTTCTGCTCCATACTCCTTACTCCATACTCACACACAGACATTCACTTTGTTTTGTAGAAATAGGAATCCTCCAAAGGATAATAGATATACAGTCAGTACAAGATTACGCTTATGAAATTATGCTCATGCGTCTTATTAGTAACATTGTTTTTTTTATATTCTACACCACTCTTTGTTCACTTGTGTGCTGCTATCTCCTCAACAACTCCACTTTATCCTGTAAATAGGGTCGATAGTTGAATTTTTTATAGGCTGAGCGTGATGTGCTGCAGTAATATGGATAGTGTCGGGAAAATCCTCTAAAATCTAGGTGTGACGTTGTGGTGTCGAGATTGCCCCATGTCATTGCCGTGAATTATGATGTACGACATGAGGCAAGTGTGAAGGCACACGTTTTGCTCGTATTTCACTGTAAAACCCATGCCACTATCCTGTGATCCTGAACCTGTACTTTTGAAATTTGGATGCGTTGTCGGTCATAATCGTTAGGACAGTACTTTCATCATTTTTGAGTGAATTTTATTCCCCTAACAGCCCCAATAACCAACAGATAGTAATGAAGGGGATAATGTAACGCCTTAAGTGCTTGTACTGGGGTGTAAAAAGAGTTTGAAATATGACGTATTCTTTCCAATTTTCATTGCGTATATCCGCCTCGTGAGTCGTCGCAGTGTGCTCCACCGCCACTGACGTGGCTACATCATCAACATTACTGAACAGGCTGAATGCTGAATTAATGATCATGCCTTATTACGACGAAAACGAGAAGAGCAACAGTAATGGAGAGTGAGAGGGAAAACGGAGAAAAAACGGGAATCGCTGCGTTGAGAGTAGATTTTATTGGCTGGAGATCTTGTTTACAACGACACACGATAACGCTCTTTTCTCTCTTGCTGTGTCTATCGTCTTCTTATCATTCTCATTAATTTTGTTTGAAAAAGTTACTCTAGATCGATTTTGCCTGACAATAATAATTATAGTTCGTGTATCATTGTTACTTAATGTAACAATTTTTCTTCGTTTGACTTCCTAGCTTTTTTATGATTATTACAAACAAAATAAATAGTTCAATGTTATTTACTCTCACGACGATGTTCAAAATCGTGACCACATTATTGGTTAAATGTGGCGCATAACTCATCATCACTTTCCCTACAACATCTGAGAGGGATAGAGCCATTTTGCGCCCTAGTAAAAATGTCTTTGTTTATTTACGACATAGAATACGGCTATAAACGTGTCTAACCCACACATAATCTAGTTACTTTTTGGGTAATCACAAACATGGTGCCACTCTAGATATTTTTATTTTCATTTATTTTAAAAGTTACAAATATTTTTTCCAACTTTTTGACTTTCATGGCGAGCTGATTGTTCAAACTTGCGTCAATAAAAGGGGATAAAACATGAAAATACGCATGTCGTAAAACATAAATAAAGTGTGCACGTATACCAATCTACACGCACCTTCACCACTGCTACTTTGGCAGGTTTCTACGATTGTGCAGCGTAATTAACAGTAACTACTGCGTATGATAAAATCATGTAACTAATGATATTGAAGTTTTGCATGGCACAAACTACTCGGCTACCGCTCTGTCTTATATACTTGATTACTTGAACACTATTATAAACTATACGGCAGAGGCAAGAAAATAACACGGCAAAACAACCGTATGCTTGCCAAGTCCTTCCCACCTGACACCCATGCGTTTTTATCGGTGGCAAAACACTGAACAAGCCAACGAAACCGTACACATCTTTGTTTTTGTATTAATGATGATAATTAGGAAGGTTTTAATGATACACATGAGAAATGTTTCGCCTTTCTATGTGTTCTCTTTTTTCGGTTGAGGAAGTGCAAGTGATATTCCGTGATATTCTCTCCTTGTTCAATTGCTGTACTTATTATCACATTTTTTAAAAAAATAACAGACATACCAAATTTCCTTTTTTCAAAATGTTATTAATAATAATTATTCTCGGTGTAGTGTTTACGGAATTGTAACACCGGACACCTGGTGAGATAGAAGGTTTGTGTATTTTCCAGATATTAAAAAAGTGTGGGATTGCTTCAGGATATACAAGATAACTGTTATACTTTTTTAACAAAGTTAAATGGGAAAAATGTACAGAACTTTAGATTTATAACAAGCCCTTGCGTACCGTTTTTTAATATAAAAAATATCCTTTTGAAGGAAAAAATATGTTATTGCATGACATTCCTTTTTCTTGTAAAAATGTTTTTCGTCTTACCCTCTTGTAATGACATTACAACTATCATTGCATTACTTTGATTTTTTTTACCCTTTTGGTGGAATTGCTATCCAACATGTGGGCCTTTCGAACTATTGCACGGTTCATCTGCCCTCAATTTTTTAATCTGTGATTGAGGGTGGACGTTTGTGTGGATACACCGTGCATCACTGAACGTTAACGGGTTGTTGCCGATGTTGTGTAAGCCTGAATGCATTATTTATTGACGAGAGAAAGAGTAAGAATGCCACCATCCTGACATTTGCGAGCTAGACGATATCTCCTCGATCCTTTTAAAAGTGAAGAAAAGATGGTGTATGAGATGGTCGGGTCCGTCGATATGGTTGAGCGATTTACAATAGAACTCCCCACACAACAACAACAATGTGTCTTCGCAGTATCGTCCATATTTGTAAGTCATTCAAGCAGAGAAATGAATGATATGGGTATACGTAGGTAGGTACATACAATATCCAACTTGCTTTTGGTGGTTGGTATCATCATCTTTATCTATGAATGACTGGATGTGACTGGATTCAAATAAATTCAAACAAGGAGAAAAGTCCGGTACTGAGAGAAATGAAAAAGATGGCCTTTCTTTCTCTGTGCTTTACAAAACCACGCAGCTGCGAAGGTGAAGGAAGCGGTGATTTTTTTCTATTTTTCTATAAGCACAACTACTGTGACCGCTTTTCCATTTTAGAAAAGAGATTTAAAAAAATAAAAAAACATTGAACCGGACATAACTTCATAGAAAAGCGTCAGAGCTGCTATTTTATTTTACGACCAAGTCTATTCTTTCTTGCCATATGTATTTGTCATATAAAAGTTCGCAAGAAGTGAATGTGTGTGTCATCCAATTTTGGTATTAACTTTTATTCTGAGGAATCTGAATAGGGATGGATTTTTTTTAGCAGATTGGGCACATAGCCTAAGTAGGTCTCTGAAGGAAAGAGAATGTTATAGAGAAATGCTTGGACAACCAATGGAAATGGATTTTTGGAGAGAAAAAACACCACAATAATATAACTCGTTGTATAAGGGTTGCTTCCTGGCGTTGTAAAAGTTTGATTTGTGAGGGAAAAGGCTTGATATGACCAATGCAATCTTTTCCTGAACATGTAGGCAGTTACCATCCAATCTCCTTTTCCGTCAGAAATTACATGGTTTCTTTTTTGCTTTGGCGAACATTTGTAGACTATATACTTTCTGTTCCAGACTCGTTGTTATCCTCATTTTTTCCCGGATGGACAAAGTCAAGAAATTCTAAAGGGGCTCCTTTTACGATTGAATTTTACTATTTTTACTATCCGTTTCTTTGCATAGAATTGCATTTACTAGTTGTACTTATGGAATAGGTACACACCGGTTTTTTCAATGTGCGTTCAGAATTTCATTTTGATGATATATTTTTCTATACATGTATGTAGGCATCTAGCCTTTCTCCAAAGTTTCAGGAAACCTAAGTCATGTGTGGCATGTGACCGAAGAATGTTCAATAAAGGGATGTAAAATGGAGACCGATTTTTTAAGGGATTGACAGAATTTTTAATATGAGCTGATGCGCTGTGTTGGTCTACGTATGAGAACCGAGAGCATCAATTTCTAGCATGATGTCCCCAATCAAGGCACAGCGTTGCCTAAAGTTAAGCTATGCTTGAAATTCCAGGCATTTTATTATTGCAAAGTTTTTCCCTGTTGAGCTGCTGCTGTTGAAAAACTTTTCCTATTTACTACGAGAACGTGTTTTTCCTTGTTTAGATTGATGTCATACAACACAATGACAAAGCTGAGAAGGGTTATGACAAGAATTCCATTCAGATTTAGAATCGTGTACTTGCTCCTGCACGCGTTCAAAAAGTTTTTCTAAAATAACAATAATTTCTCTTTTTCAACTCCGAAACCTGTCTGACGACAGTATGCGACCTTCTACCGTAATGCGTGTAACTTCAATATAGGAAGTAAGCAGTCTACATTGAATTATATATTACGCGCTTTAGCTGCTACAATTACAATAGTAAATTCTTTTCCCCACGAATTGTGAACAATACCACGTTTCGTTTGCTTTACTTGCTACTACTAACTAACCTCCAGCCATACAACTAAATACAAATAATAATAATAATAATAAACACGAGAAATATTATGTACAAATGCTAAATGGTTAATTGATTGTTTGCTTTTCTCTTTTGTTGTTGCAGGTGAGTCAGGTAAGTTCAAGAAATTTTCTACTTGATGACATACTACCAGTACAGTAAGGAGGAGTTGAACATCCATGCAACATTTTGCTTTAGCGCTTTGAGGTCTACACGGCGTTCGCCCATCATTTTCATCATCGTCATCAGGAGTTTTTACCGTCGTGTAAAATTATGGGTTTGAAAAACTAGCACTATTGCATTGCATCCATGGCTTTATTCCGGCAAACCAGCCAACCGGCTTGATCACCATAAACATAGCCCAATGCTCGCACAAGCAGGTCTATTAACATTGACTGACAAGGTGCTGAGCTCAAAATTTTGTAAGCGTCAACACGAGTGAAAAGAAATGCCAGAGACATGACAGCATATTGCACGTTATTGTATTCAACGTGTACCTATACAGGCATTATTTAAAACACATTACAGCCACTTTTAATTCGTGTAAGATGTGGTCAGTTTTCCAAACAAATGGCTTGTAAGTTGCAAAATTAAAGCAGCTCAGAAAATCAGTTTTTTGTTCTAATTATTTTTTTTCTTTCAAAAAGTCGTAATTAATTTTTTGTGTGTTTTTCACTAGTCGTAAACCGTACAGTATTTCGCAATAAAGTGATTATTACAACGATAGGAAGTGAGGAATAGTACATATAATTTTACCAGAAAACAGATTCCTATAGTAGTTTATTTAACACAAAAGCTTCAAATAATTGTTTATTAGCTGTGGTTTTTAGCAAACAAGCTCCAAATATTAAATACAGTCTTCTTACAGGGTTTCGTTGTTGGGAAATCACTTGTTTTACAAACTCGTAACAAATGACTCACAGTATGATTTTTTGGCAAGGATCATGATAATACTTGTGTATTAATACCTAACATCTTTTGTGCTTGTGGTCTGGTGGTGGAGTGGAACCATTGGCCCATTGTGTATATTAATATATGCTGTCGTGTTGTGTCAGTTTAGGGCTCATATTTTTCCATTGAGTTTGAGCGTCTGCCTGCCACTGTCAGAGCGTGTTGATGCTGTGTGTTGTTCTAAATCATTTATTCACACAATAATCATAGTCATTGTTATACTAGTTGTTAGCGTGAACTGAAACATATTTTTCATCATCATAACTTGTAATAATCCCGAATAAAAACGGGGATGATCACGATGGTGGTGATCGGGATGAAAATTTTGATGAAGGAGAGGAAGAGTTTACGCGTACGGCGCATTAGCAAAGAAAGTAAAGGGTCGAGATGCACCAGTCAACTGGTTAAACTTATTAGGGAACGGAGAATGAGTATATACCGTATTTTCACAACGAATATATCTACTCAACAGATGGGGATTTCTCTATAAACTGTCATCGTCAGTAGTATCATCGTCATCATCACTCCTCCTGTGAAGGTTTGTATGTTGTGAATAACGTGAACATTTTGTGTGGTGTGATCATGATCATGCATACATTTACTTGTGGAGGGACTCCTCTCATGAATTCAACCAGTCACCGCCCATTGTACTTGAAATATCAATGAGAAGACACACATTGCAGTAAACAATCTCTCTCATTCCTATTGACTGAAACTTACGCTGTATAAAAAACGAGAGAAGGATTTTTTATGACGGAACGGTTTAATAGGGAAAATGGAAAGGTTCCGCTGCTCACAAGCTTCATTTCACTTAACAGCAAAACGAGCGAAGAAGCCAGCACCTTATCGTCTTCATCATGATTATCACCACCACATCCACGCCACCACCAACCTCCTCTTGTTATATCCTTTAATTATCATCATTTTCATTTAAACGACCTCAAACTGAGCACTGTAATGAAACCTTTGGTAGAAAAATGAAAACATTTTTTTAAAAAATGTTTTAAAATTTTCCCCTGATATAAACACTTTATTGTTTCAAAAGGCTCGACGACAAAAAATTTTGAGTTTTTAAAAATGCGAAACATGACGCTTGCATGTTTGCGCTGTAAAATTTCAGACCAAGGGAGGAAAATTTCCATGAAAATGCCGAAGTTAATAATTGTGTAGTGTGCCGAACGAAAGCACAGACGGGTGTATAATATTTACTTTTAGGTGTGCACGGTATAGGAAGTCACTTGTGCCTTGTGCGCACATCTGTGGGAAGGATGCCTGTATTTTTAATAACAGACGGTAATTAATGCTTTAAAAGCAGGAATTAAATACGTTCACGCAATGATTCCGATGAAGGAATTATTGTTGTTGTCGTACCATTTGAAGGGAGATATGCTGTGGAAGAGAACTATCATCAAAAGCCATATTTAAGGTCATAAAATTACATTTTCAAGTTTTTAGCGACGGCATCAACATGAGCATTTTCCATGCGATGTCTTTGTTCTAAAAAAAAGCTTTGCCCTCGCACAAACGCAGAAAAAATTGTATGATTTAACATGCATGCATGTAATATGAAGCAGTAAAGCAGTATAGCGCGTCGGTAGCGTTCGTGTTAATGGGTTTGACGCGTTTCATACTTTTGACTCTGCAAACTCACACAAATGAGAAATTTTCGTCGTTGTCGCTATTGTTGCCGATTTTTATAAACTGTGAAAAATGAGAAGAGGAGGAGAGGAGGGCTATGATTATTCGCATACTAATACCTGTGCTTATCGCCATCACAAGAAATATAATGCAACAATAATAATAATATGAGATGGTGATGATGATGAGTATCGTATTTTTATCGAGCGATGTGTTGATAATTAAGCCATCGTCTCATGCATCCTATCACTGCGCCAACATAAGTACTTAACTGAATTACTTGTATGTATGCCTCTCTGATTTTTGTTCCGAGCTGAGGATACTCTGCAAAATATTGTGAAAACGCCTTAGTTAGCTTTCTGCAATTTTCGGAATAACAAGTTGGTGGTGTTTCTTTGCTGTTTCAATAAAACTACTAATATCGAGTTGAAAGTGTGGTACACTTTTTTGTATTTCATTGTTGTTTTTTATTGGTTGCATCATACAATCTGCTGATTAATTACTACTAAACAAAATGGATTTGCTCTTCTGGCAACTACCACTTCAGCTTAGTCACCAACTGGAACTACTCAAAGCCGCTAAACAGGAGCAGCAGAATCATTTATTACAGCAAACGGAAGGGAATGGAAACCGGCAACGTTCAATAAAGCCCTGTGATTCGCGGAGACGTGCTAAAAGTCTTGTAAGATGCAAAAATTGGTTCAAATTTTTAATTTAGGAAAATAGCCTGTAAAAATAATTACCTATTCAAATACTTGTTATAGGTTTTGTAATTAAAACTATTGAGAATGATCAGGTATATAGCAATCAAAAAATCATATTATCGAACAATGTGTTTATCATTACAAAGAATACAACTACCATCACCATTGGTAAAATAGGCAGTAAGCATCCATTCTAGTATTCTATTCTGAACCGGATTTATAAACTCATGTCCATTACGTATTCCATTTCAACCAACATGATTGACTCAAGGTCATGTAGCATTATTTTCAGTAGGAAAAAAAGTGGAATGTTGCATGGCATGAATTAATTTGACTGAGGGAGTGAAGAAAATTTCACTTTCTAATGAAAGAGATTGGTTTTTACCAGGCTATCCTCAGCTAATTGAACAAATATTGATTTCTTGATTCATGTGCGATGGTGATGGAAAGAACCAGTATTAACAATAAGTAGACAGCCAACTGCTTGCTCAGAGAAAATCTATCACTCACACTCTTCAGGTGAGGGTGAAGTGCATTATCATCATCGCCGTGGTACTTTTTTATTATTTGGTGAACGTACACGAGAAGGTAGAAAGGGTAAACTGGAAATATGATTGAATGCCATACTCTCTCTCTCTCTCTTGCTTGTTTGGTACACTCACACATATGTAATATGCATCATCTTGTAGATGATTATTATTACATCTTAAAAACCATAATACTTAACTAGCTGGTTGATTTGCTTCATCTTTATTCAGATGTAGTCAGTCAAAATCTCTTTAGCTTGTGATTTTAATAATACCCAATCTTGATGATCGTCATCGTCTACAACAACACACCACCATTCAAATACCCCACAACATGCATTTTCTCAACTGGGAACAATCATTGGTGAAAAAGCTTAGAGTATTATTATTATATGTGCATATAAAAGCTGTCTACTTTGTTTGTAATGTTGAAATATTTTACTACATTATCCATCATATCATGAACATATAAATAAAAATATTCTACCTTATTCACTATTAATAAATCCTTTCTATTAACTGCGTGGAATTTGTGATGGTGAGTGTGTGTGTGAAAAGCGGTTTTCAGAGTATAGTAATGTGTTGTGTGTTTGGTTTATGTACAACAGAAAAAACAACCTAACTGCATGTTCTGCCAATCTAAACGATTTTAGGGTTTCATTTCTTTCAAAATTTAAGTGCGGGCGAAAGGCTATCATTAGATTGTCGTACACCTGATTATTTATTATTCATCATTTTGCACTTCGCGTGCAAATTTTTAGTGTGTAGACTGTAATCCCAACTGGAAATGTTGATGTGCGCCCTATTCACTTTTCCACATAAATATGAACTATAGTTCATGAATTGGAGGTTATGCGCAGGCTATTTGCCTTTTTCGGTGGAAATAATAAGGAGTCAGCGCCTTCCTACATTGTTTGTTGCGTTGCTGGTGCTGTTGCGAGCAAAAGTCTTAACGAGCCGGGCCATACCTTTATACCGCGAGAGCGGGGTATTTCGCTAAGTAAAGAGAGAGGCAGTGCGGATAGTTAAGTGATGGTGGCGATGTTTACTTTTTGTTAGCGTGATATTTCACCTTACAGACAAGAACATTATTTACGAATCATAATGATTACATATTGTAGCGTATTCACGTTGCCTATATACCTATTCCCGTATGCCTATTCATGATCCTGTGGTAGGATCCTTCGTAATTTTAATCCTTAACTGGGTACTAATTAGAGGTGCTTAGTCTGAAATTTACGTTGGCTTGACAAGCAGGAGGCTACTTATCCATTTAGTCGCTATTTGTAATGATACTTCTCTCCTAGCTACAAAGCAGGCGAGGAGAAGGTGAAGAAGAAGGATGTTCATTTGCATCTATAAAACTCTTCCCTTTCGCTGCTGTGTTCTCTTCCTAATGGTAAATATCACGCAGAGAGTGACCAGCTCCTTCGCGTCGTTTTGTGGCTTCTATTATACATATATCGGAATTCGGGGTATATCTATCTGCTCAGCACGTATGCAAACGAAAATGTATCCTACTTGTACCTGTTCCGCATGATTGGAATTGGTAAAAAACGTGGTTTAAGGTGTAAGCCTGGACTCGGAACATGTTTAAAGATACATATTTTCGTCCGAGAGAGATGCATAATAATAATCATAATAATAGCAATAATATAACTGCATATAAAGTTCATTATAATGACTAATGAGCCAACTGACCGAGTTGAAACCAAAGTGGGTTTGGATGAAACCCAAAATACGAAACTCTTACAAACCAGTTGGAGTTCTCCAGTCTATCTGTCAAGTCTCGCTCGAAGTTTTCCTCTCTGTAATTCTCCTCTACCACTATATATTCCACTCTTTTCCCCGTAAACATGTATTTGATAGCGATAATACGCAGGGTGATGCTTTGGGAAGAGGAGAAGCCAGTTTTTATGCGTATCATTTACTTGTGTCGAAAAGTAGTTTTTAAATTTTTTATGAGTGGAGAAAAAAAGAGAAAATGTTCATCTTCTCTCTTCGTCTCTTGTTAGCAGTTTAGTGTCTAGTAAAAATGTTTCGTGTTGTCCATACAATAATATTATATTTATGCATATTATTATGAAGGAGTAGATTTAAGTATGGATTCGTGCATTTCGTTACGTTATTGCCTAAAAATGTGTATAAGTAGGTATATATATTTTTTAACTTTATGCTTTTAATCTGACTTGGAAAAAAGTATGGTCATGTATTTCGCGTGTTTCATCATCAACAAACAAACCTGGTCATATTATCCAAACAATACGTTGTATAGGTAGGTGTATTATGTACATACTCATTCTGCCTGGAGAGAGCAAAGAATTGAAGATAAAAAAGATGGATAGATAGCTATTGAATAGTGCAGCTTGCTGTGAGAATGACCAGGTGAATCACTCAAAAAAGAAAAAAAGGAGTTTTTCCCCTCTTGTAAGATATATTTTATATACAGTACTTATATGAGCTACGACCGTTTGATAGAAATCTGTCAGGTTGACACGAGCTAGTGATACTCTCCTCACGTTATTTAACCCTTTTAAAATATAAATTTCTTCGTAAATACAATTTCCTTCTGCCTTTGTCATCATCATCCTGACTTTTGAATAACCGTTGAATAACAAGTGTCCATTAATAGAATGCATACTCACCTTCATCACCCTACCAGCTATGTCCGTTCTTGGCATTTCATGCTTTCTTCGGCGTATGTGAGAGAATCAGGATAGCAATATAAGGTCAAATAATATAACATAACTCGGTACAGAGAATCCACAGGATTTGGGAGATGTCTCCGCGCTTCGCTTGTGAGCTGTCGCATTTCCTTTGCCAGTAAAACAATGATTTCTCAACAGGAGTAAATGTAAATGTGGATAAAGTAAGAGTATCAGATGCACAAAAAAAGAGAAAAATGCATATTGGATTACGAATTTGAAATGCCTTCTGTTACATAGGTGCATTGTCTCAGTTTCCTGCAAGATGGAAAAAGAGGATGATAGATGGTTGTTATCTGAAATGTGTGTGTGTGTATAGTACAAAATGCACCATCTCTTTGAAATCTTTCCATTGCACAAGAAGACAAGGCGTAAGAAAGTATCAGCAGATTATTTGTACCAAAGTTGGTGCATGGTTGAAGCTCATACCACCACCGGGCACACAAAATATTTATATTGCATGCAAATGCCTTACTCTCAGATTCAACTATTGAGACTAGCCCAGTAAATCATTAAAACTGAAGTATTAAAGGCTAAAACTCTCGTCACCCACAGCTGCGTGATTTACGACATTTGTAAGACTTGACTGGTTTTAACTACTGATTCATGTTTAAGGAGTCAGCCTTTTCAAAACTGTGTATATAAAATCAGTAGTATAATCTGATATTTTTCCTTTTCTTAACGATACACAGCGTAAATCTTAAAGTTTCTAAAATAAAACTTTATAATAATTGACCGGATTATGTATTATACGTGAGTGCTGCTTAGGATATTTGGTAGAAAACGTCAAAATATTTTAGTGATAAAGCTGACGTGCCGAGTCAACCCAAAATTTATGACTTGAGTGTTTATCTCACAACGCGCAGCCAAGAGAAAGTCTTCTGACATTGCCCCAGTTTGATTTTCCCATAATGCAATACAAGCTTATTTATGAGGCATGCGGCAACAGTGGTTTTGTGTGGAGCTGAGAGCTTATTATGTTTACATGACCGCGTTAAATGTCTTGCGTGTGTGTGTAAAGCATGACGTTGTTTTATTCGGCATTTTGTATGGCAAAAGCCAAAAGTTCACAACATAATTCTTTATTTAGCTCCACTTGCGGTGTTTCATTTAGTAATTAGCGTTTCATCTGTCTGACCTCAGTGAGCGAGTCTGGATGCAAAATTAACTCTTTTAGTCCAACTTGAAGCACTCTGTGAATGAGTAAAAAAGTCATCAAGGTGAATTGCTTTCTTTTCTTCACTGGCATGTTTTGTATGTTTTTCTTGGAAGATGGATTGTGATTAAGATGGATCAGTGAGCAAAACTTTTTTTGTTAAAAGTTTGCTCAATGTGTGCAGACATGGGCACATATAGGAAGAATTCATTGAAATACATAAATTTTGAGTCATTTACCCTGTAATTAAAATGTCAGCTGCCGAAAGTACAAGACCTCAGCGGGGGCTGTGTGTGTGTGTTTGTGTATGCCTGTACGTTTGTGATTGTTTGACATAATGTAGTACATTTTGAATTGCACACACACATACACATTTATTATTCTTTGCATAATCACCTGCATATCTCTTCATGGATACACACGGGAAGTTTAGACAATGCCTATTTATCGTGAGCATTGTGTGTGCTTTACGATATGTTCAACTAATTTTGAACAAAATGGACGATTGTAATGTATTCAGGAAGTCAATGAAGCGGGTTGAGCTGACGAAGAGTAAGAAACGTATTGAAAGTAGTAAAAGCGTTGACTGTACACATTATTTATTGTTATGTAAAACTTTTAATGGCTAATGCCACCACGATACGTACCATAAAGTTTATAAAACCACGACGATTACCGTCGTATAAAATACAAAGAGACAAAAAAAGTATTATGCACTATTATGTTAAAGCCAAAACTAATGAACTTGCCAACCTGCCATGTTGCTGATTAGATTATGAAAGGGATTTTAGTTTGCTTAAAATTTGGCACGCATAATTGCTATTATGTGCGCCAATGGCAAAAAAACTTTGTTTCTATAATATGATGCAAGACCCATGGTACATAAAATTATATTCCGTACGTATAAAAGCTGTGTCCCATGCTTGCGCTTAACTTACACATTGCTTGGGTTTTGGGTAGTCAACGAAGGGAATTAAACTGTCGAAAGAATACGCTACTGGTATTATGTAATACTAGTAATGTCACGGTGGGCTCGGTGAACTGCTAAGCATAGAAAGACTCATGGAGATTTGTTATGATATTGCGGAAATAAACGGTCGGGATTGTTGTTAGCGTAGAAGACTCGAGTGAAATATGGACTGCGCTTTTCTCCTTAAATTGAGTGATAAATGAAACCCTTAATTTGGTTGAATGGGTTCGAAGAGGAGAGTGTATATGCCATTTTTATCATGATCAAGGTTTACCGAAATCATGAGAACGGCACTACGACTTTAGAACATTCCCTCTCGGCTTTTGCCTGCCAAGTACTTGGTGCCCAAACATAATAATAATAATATCATGCAACTAACATAGATCGTGTATAAGTATAAATGTATGTATACACTGCAGAATAGCCAAAACCAAAAATATCTGGGTGTGCTGGTGGTGGTTGGAGTTCGCTGATTGTGGCCTATTTATTAAATGATCATGAGAAGAATTATTACTGCCGTTCTTAAATCTCAATGAGGAGGCAAAAATTCATGTCTTCGACAAGGAGGCAAAGTATGACCGAATGGAATATAAGGCAGCTAGGGAAGAAAAAAACTGGTGGACATTTTTACAGGAACGGAGGAACTTTATACTCTGCCAGTGGTATATGAGAATCGTTGTTGCTAGCGTAGAAGAAGCATAGTAAACAATGTAATCACGTCGATGTGTAATAACAATAACAAGTAAACGTTAACGTAACGTGCCTTTTTAAAAAGCACAAGTTGAAAGACAAGAAAGACGAAGGAAGGGGCATATCAATTGGATTCGATGATGACAAAGTTTCGTTGGATTTTTTGGTTCAACCGATTAAAAGAAGAGATTTATTCGGAATATTCAGCCCATATTATTGCTGAGATCATGAACATACAAAGAAAGGGTTGCACGCTCCAGTGGCTTTCAAAAGCCACATTATATACACACCATCCAACAGGGCACATAATGCCATGTCAGTCCTCCTCACTCCTTCTTTTTTATAAAGATGCATAATGTGTACTTTAAAACATATACCTACTACCTACATCATTATTATTATTATTATCCATATATGTCTGTACACTTTATATATAAGTATTGATAGTCTACACGTTAAGTATTATTATTTGTATTATTACTAGTATTCGCTCATTCTATGTGAGTTGCTTGCTATTATGAGAGCTTGATCCGATCCGGTCTCGTGTGTCCTGGGGACAGAAATGCAAATTTGCTCCCCTACTTTAGTTATGCTTGGCTATATCATCGACCACATAAGAGTATATATGTGTATGTCCCATGCGCTGATGTAGGTATATGGCATAAATGAATGAAAAGACTTGAATGAGACAGCTTGTTATATGTAAGTCTTAAGTATAGTGAAACTGTTGGTTGGTGCAAATGAGACTACTACGAGAGAGTAGGGGGATGAGTGATTATGTCTCCTCTCTATGAGCGACACTGTTTAGACATGACGCGGTTGGTCTAGATGATTTATCAGGTTTGAAATCAGTATGAATAAACTATTTGCATGTTGAACAAGGCCACGTTTCATGTAACATGTATTGCGATTATGTTGATCATTATTACATGTGAACAATAACCTAAGTACGAGTATTGTTATTATTATTTTTTTATTATATTATAAACTACTGAAATATTATACTCGTACCGAGACTAGGAAAAAGTGAGCGTCATGGTATGTCATTGTATTTCAACTTGGTCCGTCATCATCGTTGTCGCTTGGTGAAAGGTGTAACCCTTGTTATAAGTTGCGCGCACGTTTATTTCACGATTAGGCCGGGGCGAAGCGCACTACGAGAAAGAAGACGATCATATGCGGGCTTTTTGTTCGTCTTCTCTTTCCTCTCTTGGATTACATGAAAAATAATGTTCAGAGTTTTAAAGTCTTTACCCTTTCCCCTCTCCTATGCAGTCTTTATTGCATCATGCCCGACCTGCTCCTTCCAATCCCCCCATATTATTATACCTTTTACTTTTTGTGCCTTGTGTCGCTTTACTGTCCTTTCTCCCCGTTTTGTAAATGTCATTGGAAGTTGTTGTATGGCCATTGTTCCTTTTATACTTTTATTATCCCCCACATTTTTTGTACAGAGATCATGTATTTACCTACTGATTTTTATTTGTATTTGAATAGAAAATTCTAGCAGGGGTAATAGGAACAACGGGAGCTGCGCATATACATGCCCATGTGTACTTGCTGTAAATATAAATATACTCATGCGACAAGGGGTTCTCACAACAAACCTTTATGTGACATCATTATCCGAAAATGGAATTCTCTCTACATGATATATTTTTTCTACTTCTGTTTCGAGCATTTGTGGTATCACTTGTGAATATGATGGTGATCACGATGACATGGGTACCATAATATATCACGTATGCATGTGATCGTTGAGGAAAGAAAGACTAGGGATCTGGTTACATTGTGCATACCCCTTTTCTTATTTACAGAATAGTTGTGTGTGTGTGTGCATGGGATGGGTAGAAACTAGAAAACAACAGTCTCTTTTTTCAAAAAGTTGACAAGTTTGCTTTCCATCATGAGATCATGATTCAAAAATGATCTACATAAATGAGAAATATAATGGGACTCTTTGGCTTGTTTTTACAGAGTGCTTGTTCAAGTGTAACGGATCGCGTAATTTTTTATCATTTGTACAAATGCATACCCACAATTTTACTCTCTACTGCTACTCCATATTATACAGCAACAGAGTTGCTGAAAAGAAACGAGTGAATGGGAAAATAAAAAGCAGTTGACAATATTGCTTCATTTAAAAACAAATCTACCTACTC
>JAHZNB010006586.1:0-10746 GCA_027744295.1 Callyntrura guangdongensis
GATTCAGTCAATAGCCCTTTATCATCTGCCCAATCATATAATCTATTTTGAATAAGTTGAGTAAATAGTTTTAATAAATGATTTAACAAAGTAATGGGTCTATAGTTAGATGGATCTGTTCGGTCGCCTTTTTTGTACAACATGGAAGTGGTAGAGTCTGACCAAGATAAAGGTAACGATTCTGTAGTGAAAATAATATTAAAAATATTCACAAGGCAATCGACTCCTTCACATGGTAAATATTTAAAGAATTCGTTCGGCATTCCGTCGGTGCCTACTGCTTTGCCAATGGAAGCGGTTTTTAGTACCTTGACTACTTCTTCTCTAGTAAAAGTATTATCTAGTTTGTCACATTCATTACCTTCATACGTATTCGTGTCGACTAATCGTACAGGGAATATTTTTTGATGAAATCGTACCCACTCCTCTGGCGACACTTGATTTGAGTTAAATTCACCTCCTTTATACAATCTAACAGCTTTCCAAAATTGAGTACTACTCTTACAATTAGCCAAATTATATCTGGTTGTGCGTTCAAAAAGACTTTTTTTGCGCTTAATGAGTTTTAAGTATTCATTTTTTGATTTACCGTAATCTGCCCAAGCTTCAGTACTACAATTGCTTTTTGCGGCCTTAAGTGATAATATCAAAAAGACCTTTTTTGCGCTTAATGAGTTTTAAGTATTCATTTTTTGATTTACCGTAATCTGCCCAAGCTTCAGTACTACAATTGCTTTTTGCGGCCTTAAGTGATAATTTAGAGCGCTGTCTTTGCTTTTTACAGTCATAATCAAACCATGGACGATTATTTTTCGTATCAAAGCTTCCGTGCTTGACAAGACCGCAAATAGTAGCAGCTTTGTAAATAGCATTGCAGAAACCTTCGTAATTTACATTGGTATGATTTTCTAGGAGTTGTTTAATAATATTATTGTACTCTTGCACTTTTTCTTTTTTCCACACCAGTTTCATGGTATGTATAACTAAATTTTGAACATTCTTAGTGATTTTAAGCTGTATAGGTAGGTGGCTAGAGTATATTATATCCTGAACTGCTAATTCACTACACAAATGAACATGTTGGTGGGTAATAAAGAACAGGTCAATCACACTTTTACCCTGTGGACCGATGAATGTAAAATTTCCTGGCACATCTTTGTTTGCTCTACCGTTTAAAAGAACCATGCCATGTTCGTTCATTAGTTGAAGTAGCTCTACTCCTCTTTTGTTACTTATACAGTCTTTTGAGACACGATTTATTTGAGTGCAGCCCCAGTTTTGAATAAATAATCCAGCTGTCATATTTATGTTAGATACTCTACCATTAAAGTCACCTCCAGCAACCACTATATCATTTGAATATTGCATTTCGAATATAACGTAGTTGAAAAGCAATATCTTATAGGCAATTATCATGCATTGAGTTCGGAGGAATGTACGCCAGAATAAAAATAAGATTAATGTTATCAACTTTAAACCGAGCAATGATGAAGTAGTCGTTTTGGTGTAGTAAAGACGTAAGCTGAATTACATCGTTACGATATAGTAAGGTGAGACCAGAACTTGGACGTCCTGTTGTGTGATTACGTATGGCCTTACTCTCGATTTTGCTATACCTATTAAACTGAGATAGCCTCACTTCATTTTCTGACCAGGTTTCACAAAATCCAATTATATGATTTTTGCATAGTGATTCAAGATCATTTGCATGCATGTCGTTTATCCGCCTGATACCTTCTACATTATATATTACTAAACCTAAAGGAGTACTTAAATTATTTTTATTATAAGTATGAAGACTTAAATTTATATTACTCTGGTTAAATGTTTGGTGCTCCATGGGCCGATGTCCTCAGGTACTGTCCATCAGGATAAGCTTAGACACTTTTCCGTTTTCGATGCCAAACCGGTCGATTACGGCGTTGTCCTTCCAGATCAGCATGGTTGAGTTCCGTATGGAGTAACGAATATCTGATTCTGTTTTTTGCATCTCCCTGAAGTGGGCTCGTAGCATTCCTTCGTTTTTCCGGGCTTCTTCTGGGATATCATGGTTTAGGTATATTTTTTGTTTCCGTAAAGTTTTTGCATGGGCCATGAGTTTTTTTTGTCAATCATGGTAACAAGCTTTAACAAGACCCTTCGTGGACTGCCTCCTTTCTTTTTCCCCATCCTGAAGACGTTGGTTTGTCAGCATTTACACTATCACACATGTCGTTGATGGCTTTAATCTGACCTTCAAGACTTTCTTGGCCTTCTGGGAGACCACTTATTATTATATTTTTGGCCCGTGTAAAGTTGTCGAAACTTGAAATTCGCTTTTTCACGTCATCCTGGGCTTTCAGTACAGTTACTAGTTTGACATCTAGGAGCTTGTCGAGTATTGCTTCAATTTTCTGTAAATCGCTGTCTGATAGAACCATTTCGACTTGCAACTCAACTAATTGTTGCTGTGATTTTGAAAGAATTTTTTGTAATTTCGATTGGGTTGCTATTAGTGATGAGGTTGTTGTTGGACTTTCACTTTGTCGACCACGTTTTACAGCTTTTGAAGTAGTAGTGGTGTCAGTTACTTCGGGTGCAGTAGTTGAACTCATGTGAGACGTATCTCAATTGCTGGCACTTAAGAGCACTGTTGTAGCACGTTGCTGTCTTGTTATGCCCCAAGAAACTTTACATTATTAGGTTACGTCGTGCAGTAGCAACAAGTTGTGTCATAAGTGGAAAAAGTGTATTGGCATTTTGCCATACCAGTCGTTTATTGTTACATGCATGAAATAATATTTTGCCTTTTTATAAAGGTGATTTCCTGAGTCAGACTACGACTGCGGCGTCATTTAAGCTGCGATGAGTCAGAACAAAAAACCTACGAAAATAAATACGATCTGAATTTTTGATAATTAACGTTAAGTTTATCTTGTTGTGGTTTGTTCCTAAAATTTCATAATCACCAGGACTCTTTTTGTTTTTCACTTTTTTAGAACTATTCGCAAATACCAACAAAAACAAATTACATAAACGAGACACGTTATTGTCATTCCAGGCATGGCGTATATGTTTCTTCTCTTCCCATTTTTACTGTCACCAAGGACATAAGTACCCCGGTTACATTTCTTAGTAACTTAATTTCTTGTGAAAAGTGAATCGCGGACACAACAATATATCCCATCAATTTGGTGAGAAAAATATCAACATTTTTTTATTCTGCACTAAGTAATTACTGCTGCTGTTGTATCTCACATTTTAGAGCTTTAGCTTTTTAGCTTTGAAAACTGAAAAAGCAGTTACGTTTTTTGTGAAGTACTTAAAACATGAAATGGAAATATTAAAAAAAATTGGAGTCACAATTACTCCCACGTACGCAAACAAGGATCGGTGCAACAACTACGATTTTCAGTTTTTCATCAGAGTTGACTTTTGAATGAAGTCATTTACCTACTTTACTCCACAATTATAATAAAGAAGCGAGCTTGACCATTTGTCATATATTGTTGAAGTGCGCTACGGGACTTCCAGAACCTCAGATTAAATTAAAATCTGAGACTTGGCTTTAAGAAGAATAATGAAAAAATTCCAGTCTATTTCGATTATGATAAAAATATGTTAAGGCAAACACAAAGGTAAAGAGGATATTTTTCGTTATAACAATACATCTGGTTTGACGTTTTCAGTAGAAACTCAGAAGAATGTTCACGTATGTGCGATAATCGGGTAGAAAGAATTGTAGTTTGGCTATTAATTGCAGATAGTGAAAAGGTGTAGTTGACAATAAGCTCACAATTAGAGATCACGTACGTAGATGTCTTCACAGAACGACTCTAATATGTTAATTGAGTAAAATAAGCAGCAATAATAACTTTTCCAGTTTTAAGCATATAAGCATTTAAGGGGGTTGCCAATGTATACAAAAATATACATCGTTACTAGCTAAAAAAATTAGTGACATTGTCGAAAATGTTTTCAATGAAGCCTAATGGATTTTTTGGATGAAGCTAGTATTTTTTTTTTAAAAGTCAAATAATTTCTGTGAAAATCATATTACAGAAGAATATGATAATTTTATATCTTATATCAGTGCTTTCCTAAATGCTCATAAAATTCAAATTACGTAACCGTAAGAATTTATTCCGCAAAGCTTTTCTTAAAAAATAAAGCAAAAAAGTAAATAATTATTTTTCCTCAATACAGTTATTTTGTGAACTCACCCACATGAGTTGTGTGCTAGTTTTACACGCATTTCTCTTAACTCTAAAAATATTACATTCTTGTAGTCTTCATTGCGATTTTCTGAAATGATTTATGTCGATAGGTATATTATTTTTTTCACACAACAAAATTATTTTTGTTTGTAAAAGAACCGACAAATTTGTAACATTGTATTGATAAACAAAACTGAGAGCTGAGACCACATAGACATTATGATACCTATAAACCCCTGCTTAATCGCTGCTATAGACATGCCCATGAAAGTTTTGTATTGGCACATGCTGATTGAGATAAGGAATTGATATTTTGACTTGTCAGTTACCTGAAACCAATGCACATTATTTGAGCTAATTTTGCTTTTAACTTTTGACCCCCAATAAGGAACATGTGGGCCAAATTTGAGCCATTTAGATTTAATGTTTGACCCCCCCTAACGACCCCACGGGGGTAAACCAAATTTGCTGAAATTACACCCCAGAGATGCTACCACCCTAAGGCACCTGCGTGCCAAATTTGAGCTATTCTAGTTAAAGTTTAATTTTAGACCCCCAAGTGACCCCTCGGGGTGTACTAAGTTTACCCAAATCATATTTCGGAGCTGCAGTTACCCTAAGATACATGTGTGCCAAATTTAAACGAAATCGGCCGAAGCGTCTGGCTTGTAGATTGATAACGGACAGACGGTCCCAGAGGCAGACAAATACGTTACAAAATCATTACTACATGAAATAGATTTCATCGGCGTAATACCACAGCGCTACCATACAAAGTAGCTTACTTATTTTTATTATCAAACTTTGTTATGCTGCAACAGGATGCTGCTCTGTGAGACGGAAAAAGCAATCAAATCATTCATCATATTCAATTCCCATTTGAATGGTATAACTTATATACTTGCACCAAAGACATATTATACAAACAGTGTAATTACTACGACAGGAGATAATAGGGCAAAATTTCTCACACTACTGTGTAGGTTAAAGGGAACCACACATTGACCATCTTCAAGGATGACACTGACTGTTACTTGTCTGTAAAACAAAATCTTTTCAAGACATGCAATTGAACGTTTCATGCTATTAACGACATACAATACCGCATTACAGGCTGTAATGCAGTACTGTAATTTACAGTAAACTTTTGCGGTCGATCCAAGTTACCTGAACTGATTTAACTAGTCATAATGTCATAAATAAACTCTTTTAATGGATTGGGCAATGTTGGCGATGAGGAACTGGAATAGGATATCATTAAGTAGAGTAAACAGAATGAAATTCAATATTTCTTTTGTGGGTGCTAATGAGAAGGAAGTAGTTATTAGGAAAAAACGTAATGTGATCAATAGTGGTCACACTGTACAACAAATTACGAACCACCGATTCATTTATTAAGCTTTTTGCGCATAAACGTGTGCATTCAATGATTATAAAACATCAGCTAATTATGATTTTTGTTATTATCTCGACTCCAATACAGATACCACGAAACAAATCATATCGCATCGGCACATCACATCACATAGGCATCCATGTACTTAACTACTAGAAACAAAACATGTTAGTGAAAAAGCATCATGCTAAAAAATAGTAAACACAGGAAATTGTTCATCATTAGTCGATGAGCTTGTTTTAAGAGCTAATACTGATATAGGAATGTTACCCAAAACATTGTTATTGTGACTTACTCATTGATATACCTAGATTACAAGTGAATGTACCTATGTTCTAACATTTGGTTGTCAGGAATAAGCCAGTCAGATGGTACATTCTTAGGTGTAACTACTTGTAATAATAGGGCTATTGGTGTTAGTAAGCCAGCAAAGCAATAAGCTAATGTCAGTGGACATGATGACATCAATAATTTGGAATGAAAGATTATGCAGGAGCAACAATAAGAATGAAAACAGTTGATGACACTATAATGTATTGACAATTTATCAAATTTAGTGGGAAAAAGCTTCAATAAGAGGAACTGTTAGCATAATGAATGAGAGTTTAGAGAAGTTGCAGTGTGGGTATATGTACTGAACAGTGAAACGTCACTTCATATCTTATTTTATGTCTAGGTAAAAATATTGTGTATTGAATGTGTCAGATTGTCCAATTTTATAATGAAAATTGAATTTATAAACACAACAACATCCATGCAGACTTATATTGGAGGGACAGGTTCACTTATTTGTATAAAGACGTCCTTCATAAGAAGCACTTTGTATTGGAGACAAATTTACACTTTATTATGCTCTTATTACAGAAAGTTTACAGCATAATTAACGCATCTTGAAAGACGGGGTCCTTGCTTTGATGAAAAATGCGATACTTTTAAGCGGCATAAATATTGACTAAAAAATCAACTGAATGAAAGGGCCGTTGATGACCATTTTTTTACAATTAAATATTTGTTTTACTTGATGGGCACATTTATCTATAATGATTTATTGATACATTCTGTTTTTGTATGGAGAATCAAGCAGTTATACAGTACAATTAGTTGTACCAAATTTAAAAAAAATCTGAGACAACGTACCATCCTGTTTTGCTTACGACAATAATAACATCACTGCTATAGTTTCCAAATCTACTTTTTATCTACACTTTTACAAGCTGCAACAGGATGTTGCAGCAAATGATTAAAAAGACAGAAAATAGAAATTGTCCAATGAATTTACTTACAGTGGGTAAGAGTAAACGTAACTTATATTCGTAAATGTGCTGCTCAAATGATAGTAATATAATTTTGAATAAGCATTTACACACGTACCTAGGTTTTTGCATAAGTTGTGACAAAATTACAAAAAAAACCTTTTCCACACGATTTCATACAAACTGGTAAATTAAATGTGCATCATCACTATGATCAGATAGAGAAGAATCTGGCGTTCTGTTGATATGCTACTTAAGAGCTACGTTCGATGGTTCTAGTGAAGAATGCCGATCAAAGTTGCCAAACTATTAAGTTTACGGTTTCGAGGTGGAACTTTACCTACGTAGGTTTTTCGTACACTCAATTGAAAGAACGCTGCCGCTGATTGTATTATTTACAGAGAGTCTATGATTAAGTCTAGCCCTGATGTACTCTACAACTTTTGTATGAACGCCTAGCGTGATAAAAAATATATAAATTACAGGTAAACTTTGGAAAATTCCCAAAAGAAATAAAGTTGCAATATAAATTTAAATAACTTCTCAGCTGGCGCATGTCATCTTTGACTGGCATATCATTAGAAAACCTGACATCTCTTGTATCTAATTTTGTGCATATTATCTGCTGAATAAAAAAGGATGACGAGATACTAATTTTCAAAGTTGAGCCAAACTATAGTGAACAACCTACTTATTTGATTTTAGTATCTCTCGCTCTAATATGGATACACACTTTGTTCATAATACAAATCATTTCTACACGGGATGAGGAAATAAGAAATGATCAAAAAGAAACAAGGGAGGCTTTTCTTTTGATTTGAAAGAGTGTTCATAATCAGCTATTTTAAAACGTAAATTTTTGAGCTTGCTCGTATTCGTGTAAACGATAAGATGTACCGCAACTTGTTCTATAAATCGTTTTATAGGTACTTAACACTTCATTTATCAGCTAATACAAGCAGAACAACACTAACAAAATATTGATGTAGCAGTGTTCCTGGCTTATTTAGAAAATGATTAGGAGATAATTGAGAATAATATACATGTAATTATTAATTTCTTGGATTTCATTTCAATTAGTTTCGCAAAAATATTTATTTCCAAAAGTTAAACACTATCCGAGCGTATTGTCTCTATGCAATAATCAATGATTTACTTTTATCTTGTTAGAATTATTTACCGGTGTGACTTACCGCTGCGTACAGGGAAGTCAACTTTAAGAATCCGAACAACTAGGACAACAAGAGAAAATACGTCGTCAACGCCATCACATTAATCGTATTAAAAAAGGCAAGTTGTACGTTTCTAGTTTTATTTGTACTTATTATTCTATGCTAGTTGATTTGTTTTATTTCATCTTTATTGTAAAACTGAAAAGGATAAAGAAAATAAATGGAGTAATAATTAATATAAAGGCTGCAGACATTTTTATTTAAATGTCACTAAATAAAGTAAGATATTTTTCATATTTTTACTCTACTGTAATATATTTATATCATACAAGTCAAGAAAAAATTTGTTAATGCATTGTTACATTTTTACAGAATTAACAGTCAGCGAATTTTTCAAAAGGTTCAAAGGTGGCACACATGATTGGTTTTTTCCATGACATTTGAATTTTTATTGGTTACTGTGGTTACGGCTTGACTCTGATGTTACGAACAAAGGATATCTTGGCAAGATCATACCATGATGGAATACTTACCACGTTTTAACAATATATAAAATAAATGTGGATAGATAAGGCCTTCGTATTTATAACTAGTAAACCTTGATTGTCAGTTAAAGGAATGTAATTTTTATGAATGTTAAAGAAAATTTAGGATACGTTAACATAGGTTGCTTATGTTGGCATGTGTAAATAGGTTTATGACCTATTTAATAGGTTCACTGAGATAACTGCTAAGAAATTTACTGACAAAAACTAACACAGGAGAAAAGTTTAAAATTAGATATTTAGACGCAAACATCTATTTTCAGTAATCATTCCTCTTCCCGCTGTCAACGACAAAAATAATTCTTTGTTGTGACAAATATACAGAAAAGGAGTTTTTATGTCTTTGCTTACAAAACAAAAATTTGAATATCAATCAAAAATGCTAAAATTCAAACGCGACTTCAATTTAATGTGTATTGCCTATTTATTAGGTCTAGTGGTTATCTAGCAACATAAGAAAACTTGCCAAATAAAACCGGTACCGCAACGACGCTCGGCAACAAATTAATTATGCGCTCTGGCAACATTTTACCTTTATGCGATAAAAAGCTTCGCCGAACTTGAAGTGTTACCTCAATGAATGAAATTGGAACTAGACAAAATTTATCTTATATTACTTTCGGAACAGTTTCATAGTGTAGAGAAAATCTATTGGTGAAAGTGTATTTATCATCATTTACTACGTCAAGTTCAATAGATGAATGTATCACTATTACTAAAAGTTGGCTGGCTTACGAATATGTCCGTAGTTGCCACCCCCAGCTTTATGTAAGGATTTGGTTCGAACTTTTTTACATGGTGTCCGTAATATAGTATTGAAAGAAAATTTTTCACTATGGGACATACAATGAGAGAATCTGAAAAGGTGTTATATGACAGCAGGGTAGAGCCGTAAGAGTTCCGACCAGGGTCCGTTAAATGTGCTAATAAAAACGCTAAGGTTATAGAGTAAACCTGGTCTTGATTTTTGTGCTAAACTCAAATCATTCACGAAAAAAATTCAGCCTGCTATTTGTTTGCAATGTGGGTTGTGTGGTGCTAGTCGACAAGTGCAATAACCGACCATGTTTTTTGTGGCCAAACCTCAGAAATTGCAAGTAGAGAGTACACGTGTGTACTAACGGTTTCTGTGCATCATGCAAAGTCAAGTAAAATTAAAATTCAATTATGTGACGATTAAATTAACTTTGAAATTAATTATAATTAATTTATAATTAATTAGTGATTAATTTGTTTGGTTAATCAAATTTACGTTTTAGCATCATTATCAATTAGTGACTTACTAATGGACGATTTAATTAATTTTGAATAAATAAGTAGGTTAAAGAGTTTTCTTTGTAATTATAATTTCTACTTACATTTGTCATTATTTAATAAGTTATAACTTTGGATGGTAGAATCATAATTATATTTCAATTTACGTTGGCTTTGCATTATACACAGAAACCGTTAATACAGATGTGTATGTTCTACCCGCTATTTCTGTGGTTGACCACAAAAACACTTTTAGGTCGGTTAATGCACATTTCGACGAGAACCACACAACCCACAATGCAAACAAGGAGCAGCAAAGTGCAAGCAGAATTTTTTTCCGTTGATGATTTGAAATTCGCACCAGAATCAAAATCAGGTTTACTCTATGACCTTAGCGTTTTTAATAGCCCCTTTAACGGACCCTGGTTCCGACAAAATAATTCTAACTGGATTTTATACTGATCACGTATCTAAATTCGTTTATCTGTAAAACGATTAGGGTCAAAAGGTTTTAAGGAAATTACTTTTAAAAAATAATTATGCATTCTTGATAATTGGTAATTTCACGATTAATTTTTACTGTGATAACGTGTCATTACATTTTCTACTACATTTCAAAAATGGTATTCAATTCAATGATCAAAATTTCCATGTTCTTATGATACCTTTCCTTTCCTTTTAAAATACTCTTAAAAACGGACAGAAGAGTTAGATTAAATATATTTAACCGTAACATGTTTTAAAATCAAAATTCAAAAACCCATTTGTAAAGTGAGATCCAGTGTAATATTATGGTACATATTAAGAAATGTCTACTCTATTTATATATTACAAAAAAATGTGTCATTTTTTGAATTTGTGTCTGCAAATACAATACTGTTTAATTTTAACAATTTAACAATTAATAGTAACAATTTGGTAAGCATTCGG
>JAHZNB010006587.1:0-20765 GCA_027744295.1 Callyntrura guangdongensis
GGTATGTGTATATAATATTCTATCTTTATTACAGTTTTACTTACTCAATACTCGATTGTTTTGTATTACGTACTTATTTACATGTTATAATGGAGTTGTATCATAAACAGATTTACGAAAGCTGAAAACGAAACAGAAAGCAAACAAGAAAAATACTAACATTTCACCTTTTCCACTTTATATACTTATCGTAAAATATCTAAATATGGCCAGGCCCGGGAAAATACAATAAAATACAAACTTACATGCTGGTCTAACGTCTTATTTATTTATATAGTCTATTGAAATTACGAAAAAGATTACGTTGTTGCTATATCTTCCGGTGAAAGTTCTGAAATTCAACGACAAAAACAAATGGAGAAAATACAATTCAACTGTTTCTCTGTCAGCATTACACAATAATAATATTTTGTTACAGTCTTCGTCTCAATTTACATATCCTGCCATCGGGAAGTAAATATTCAGTGATGCTCATATATTATATATACATATATTCCCTGTGCGCATCGTTTCCAAAATTATAACTTGTATGTGTTTAAAATGTGACCTGTTTTTTTCTTTCTAAACAAAAATAATGGAAACGAACGTGTTTCATCATCATGGAACAACAAAGTACTAACAATACGATTACGAGGATTTCACACAGTAATGGAAACAGGATATGGACAAGGTTTCATAATCTCTTTCCAAATTGCGTTACATCACAAATGTTTTATTTAATTTCTTTTACCACATCGGCTTCATTTATTTTTGTAACTGCTTGGGTTACAAGAGCACGTTATGATTTTTTCAGAGCACGATGACTACAAAATAATAGGCGCTCTCAACTAATTGCTAGGTATAATTTTCAGGAAAGAATACAAGACAAAAAGCGCGTGGTTGTTCGTTCGTTTATAAACGTGAATAATCTATGATATTCTACAACGAAATAAAAAATGTTATGCTTGTGAAAGCATACTGATGCTCCCAGGCATAGGCAGCTATTTTTGGAGTTAAATCGTCAACGAGTAGAGAGAATGTGGTTCTTTCTAGAATTTTCGCTGAGACTGGCTTATCCCATATATTGCTAAATCCATCCCATTGCAAAATATGAAGTATATTTAGAACAATTTTTTAAACGTAATCGAAGACCTTAATTTGAAATTTCTTTAAATAATTCACATCAGTCATTATATAAATTGACTTGCTTCTAAACAAGTGCTATCACGAAAATAGCGATATTGATACAGTTTTTCTCATAAATAACTTGCAAACGTAAAAACGAATACGCACACGCCAACAATCTCAATAATTATTGCCGTGACATTTTTCAAGAAAAGCAGTTATTTGCACTATGATAAATGATACAAATCATGATAGTAGATATCAGTAATCATGATAATCTTGCAGTCACACATGAAACAACACCCCAGTGCTGTTTAGTAAATAAACTCTATTTTCTATGCCCGATTCTGATATTCCGTAGTGTTTGTTATTCCGGGTTGTGCAATCGGTAGACGACATCATAAAACTTGCTTCTGATGAGATAAGAACCACAAATAATGGCTTCGTGAAGACTCATTCTCCCGTCTTTATCCAGGTCAGTCACTTGCATAATTTGCTTGGCATCCTTAGCCGCATGGTGTATATTCCGGGGATCAATGTATTTCTGGAAAAACAAAGTAAAAAGAGAAAGTTATAGTAGCCCACAAAATTGCCACAAAATGTCTTTTATCCGCAAATGACACAACCCACAATACTACTTTCACTTTCACTATAGCTGAACAGCAACAACGTTTCAACTTTTAAAGAAGCTTTTATTTTAGAGGGAACCTCGCCAGCACCCTCTCCCGACATTGTATTCAAATGTAATGCGGGAAATCCTATTCTCCAGCCGCGAACAGTCTTGTGACTCGTACGCACACTACCGACTGGAGTGATATCTCCGAATTCCAGCCTTGAAATTTGTTTGATTCCAGGCTGCCGACTGGCGCTAGTGTCTACTTCCCGAGAAAGGAAACCAGCTGGAGAAACGGATTTCAGACGGGCATCGCCGGGACAGGGAAGCTTTTTGCGAGATACATTATCCAAGCAGGATTGGGATGCAGAAAAAGAAATTTCCATGTAAAATTCATGGGCAATGTGGACCGAGAGAGAGTCGGGTGCTTGGGACATAGACTTGCTGTGCTGAAAACCAGGGCATTATGATGCTGTCGTTCCCTCCCCTCGCGCGATGCACTTCTTGTGCATCCGTCTATATGCTTACTAGAGGATACAGCGTATAAGGGAAATTGTTTAAAGGGTTGCTGTAATACAAGCTGGTGCTAGCACGGAGAGAAAAAAGTTGGAAAGAGCAGTGAACCCAAAGACAGTCAGAGGGAGAGAGGAAAAGGATTCAACTTTTTTTGCTGATCTGTTATATCCACGAACAGCGGTTGTGAGCTTCTAGTTCGGTGTATCATTTGGAAACGGAATGTGTAGCAAAATTGGAGAGCGTTATGCCCTCCTTATTCCATTTCAGTCAGTTGTTACCAGATTCTCCTCTGTCAACGTAAGCTTGTTCATTGGGTAAAAACTGACGTTTGGTTACATTTCAGATTTACAAAGTTGCATGCATGCACAGAGCAAATATTCCTATTTGTAGGGGAAAAGCTTGTAAATTTTTGCGAGTGCTGAGTGATTATGATTGCTTTTAACAGTTGGCTTGTTCCTGTCAGACAGTTAGATGGACGGGATGGGATTGCAAAAATTCCGACTTGTTGACGCGTGTTTAGTGAAAAACGAACACGGTTGGATTGTTGCGTGCAACCTTATATTTATATTGTATTATGTGGGCATGTAGCTATACCAAGGAAGTATTTTTGAATAATGAATTTTGAAATATTGTAAAATTAAATGCCTACACGTTTCGTAAAATTAAAATTTGAAACACTAGACGCCGTTCATTAATTTATAAAAGTATTAGCACCTACCATTACTATAGATGGAATGTGTGCATACGAATTAAGATATGCAAATTGTTGTACGTAACTTACTAGGTATTATCTGAGATGTAACAAATGTTAAAAATATTTCGTGGTGTAAGGAGTCTATTCACCATACCTACGTTTTTATCCAAAATGTACAATGTTTGTCATTGTTTCAGTAACTTCGGGCTTGATTTCTAATATATCTTCTCACTAATGCCTTACATTTTAAACTAAATATAACTCGCAGTTCACATACATAATCTCAAATTGATGCAAGTCAGTGTCAGTGATGTTGCTGATACTTATGCCCACTGGTATAATAATATTGTGTTATTAAGGTGGCAATTGGTTTAAATTTGACTTACAATAGACACGAATATAACTACTTTAGAAAATATTTAGAAGTTCATGGGAACGACTTGGACGTCTTTAAGTTAAATATATTTATGAAAGAATACAAGTCAACCATAGATGCAATAGGACAGGGTTACTAATGTAGCTAGAGAATTTCAATGATAGTAAATAATTAAACTAGTGAGTTTCTAGTTTACTCATGAAATTTGAACGACAGCAATGGCAAAAAAGGATGATAGAACAAACGTAAGACAAATGAACAATTCCCGAAAATCCCGTAGAGCAATTACGCCTTATTACCAACAACGCCTTCGTTCATCGCTACAGGAAATTGAACTTCTCAGAATAATATCACCATTGCAACACGAACGTACGTATGTTGTATGTATGTATAACTCTCTCCAGGAAAAAGACGATTCCTTCAGGAATTTCTCATTTAGAATCGACTGTTAGTAATAATCTGTCTTCTGTTTGAATAACCCCAATAGATACTGGAAAAGCGATTTTTTCTTTCTTTTCCCCCTTTTCCCGTATTCAAGCATTTTTTTCTTCGTCTTTTCTCAGTCAACCTCTCTACATCTCTAGCCAATTTCCTGTTCATTTTCTTTTCCAATCGTTTCGCCGTCATGCCACTGCTGAGGTTCCTTAGAAAATAAACTTCCTTTTAAACAGCAGCAGGGAAAAAGTTTGGAAGGAAAAAGAAGAAAAACGCTTAGGAAAGATATGGATGTCAATGTAGGGCGAAAAGCTAGAGCTGTCTAGGTATTCATCTTTAAGCTTTTACTTAGAAAAGCGTTATACACTTTTTTTCTCTCGTAACTGGTTTCACAGTAAAACAAATAAAAAACATTGACATGGAAGACAGCAAGCGCAGCAATGTTTAAAAGAAACTTAGTGACAGTAACTTTTTTTAGTAATAGTTAAGCTACGTGGAATTGGGTATATGAACCGAAGCGAAAATATCGGATCTCAGAACTGCACTCCCGAAACTATCTAAATAAGAGTTGGTATTTGATTGAATTTTCCAGGATGCATTCTGCATCCTTGCTTCTTTTATTGTAGCAGCCAGGGAAAAACCGTTAGCCATTATGAAAACATGCGTTATTACTTACTTCTTCGAAACATACATAATTTACTATTCGGTTTATAACGAACTTGTTTGCTTTCATGAACGAGGTCACATCATTTTTTCAAGGAAGCAGATAATGTACAATCTTTTTTTAAACAAAAGTTCCGGAAATGAAAAGGATTGTAAAGAGGCTTAAGAAAGAGGTGAAGAGGATATTATTCCTTGACAAAAACTGTCTTGGCGTCAGTCAAAAAACAAAAAGTTTTGCTTTTTTAGTTATTTCCCGCACAAGGATGTTTATGCAAAACTTGCTTCATCATCGTGACCAGCGAAACAAACTTGTAAAGAAGCGGAACCAAATCTTTAAAAGTTTTATATATAAAACAATTGCCTGGTCTCTTCCGTCAGTTTTCTTCCGGTCGGTCTTACTCTACTTGTTTGTAATGAAATGCCGTAAAACTTTTATCAGAAGCCCGACCATTACTATAAGGGTTTTCTTGAATGCAAAGATTCCCATCATTACACTACACTGGTTTGCCCGTAATTTTCAATTAAAAAAAATATTACATTTTTTTTACAGAATTTTACCTCGAATTTGGCAATTGCATCATTTTGTTTCCGATCAAAAGGTTAATGATTTATGCAACTTACCATTAACTCCAGCCTTGAGATCTTTTCATTTCCGTCCGTATCAATGATTTTAAAGTCTTCCTTGTACACCTTATCCACGCCTTCAGCTTCTCGGTATGTCGTTTCAAACTCCAGACTTAAGAATCGTTCCATCTCCGTCCAAATCTACCAAACACAAAAACATGAAAAAGACAAACCCAATTGATTATGTACCCAGATCTGTTACATTCACAAAAACCAAACGAAAACAAGTTCACCTAATTGATTATCAAAACTAACAGGACGAGACAGAGGGAGATTCAATGGTACACAAGTAATTTTCTAGTTGTTTTGCTTATTCTTTCGTAACGTAGATCTCATACCGTTCGTTTGTTTGATATTAAGTTTCATCACTGTATTTTTTGCAATTTCTAGTCTTTCTCAGCAAGAAAAACAAAACGACATGCTTCATAAAACAATGTCATGTCATCCTACGTATCACGGTATCACCATATCACAAAAAAAAATTACAAGCAAATCTTTCCCTTGTAGCTACGTGATATATATTTCTCTCCCAAGGCAATAGGGGCTGTTCATATCAAATTATTTAAAAAAAATATCTAGTTTACAAAAAAGGAGTAAACCTGTTTAGCTGCTGCTAATTAATGTTTAAAAAAGTTAAAAATCCTTGTAAAAAATATCATGCTAATAAATTGTAGTCATGTTTGTACGAACAACCCCTTTGTTTCTCGCAACAACACAAAACTGCCTACATAAAACACATTTTACATGCACAACAACATCGACAAGCTAAATTGAGTAATGCATTGTAATTGTACTTGTCTGGCGTTTTTTTCTCTCTCTCCGACTTCCTTCCTCTCTATAATACTTACCAAACGTGCTGAAAACATCCGTGACAAGTGTCAAAAGCCTTGTCGGGCTTGCCTCGGGATGCTCTAGAGATAAAAACTCGTCCACAGTGACGAAATCTGGACTGTTATTTGAAGATTCCGACCAACTTGCCTCTACACGAGCTATCTCAACTGAGTGTAGAGAGAGAGAGCATGGGAGCAACATCAGGAACAACAGCAACAATAACATACACAAACAAACAACAAAAATGGGCATCAAACAAAGATGAAAGAATAAATAATGCATATAAAAACAGGATAAAAGCACCAAATTGATTTTCAATTCAATTCCCAGAGAAACATGCACGATTCGTGATGATTGTGCCGACTATTACGACTACAACAACGATGATGATTATGATGACGATGATAAAGATACGAAATGTCACGCCAACTGTTCAACGGAATGATGAAAGATCCACCAGGGCATTTTTTCATTTTTGTTTGGTTTTTATACTTCAGTTCCCTCTTCAACTTTTTTTGAGGGATACATCGTGATATGAATTGTGTGTGAATTTTGCCGTTGTCACTACCGTTTCCCTCTGGTGCTTGCTGAAACATTTTGTTTGCTTTTTATTTTATTTTGCACAAGTCAGCCGCGGACAGGGAAGTTACCACCAAAAAAGGGAAAACAGGAAGGAGGCAGGGAGAAGCCACGATGATACGTCAATGATAACTTTAAACGGAGACAATTATTGACGTTCGTCATAGTCATAACTTTACCACTACCCATTATTTCCCCGTCACCACAACAAACAAAAATCTACTTGAGGGGCATGCAAAACCGTGAAGAATGATGACGAAAAAAAATGCTAAAAATAGCAGAAAAAATGCTTGTCGGGGTGGTGAGCTTCTTTAAAAAAGGTTGCCTTTCTTTAAAGAAGAATGCACTTTTGCTTAAAGGCTACTGTGCTGATGTCCTCAATGATAAAAAAATCATACGAAAATTGCTTGCTGTACTTTTTCGCAAGGCATAATATCTTGCCTTGAAGTTGCATTGTAATGACGCGGCAATTTTTTTTTTCGTCTGTCAGAAAACGTGGAGCAAATGACAGCACACAAAAAAACAGAGTTATTGTTGATCGTCTATGATGATATGATGATTCACGATGAACAGGTCATTTTTCCCCTTCCTGGTCGATAAAGCATACATTTTTTGTGGTACAGTTGTGTAAAGTTGAGACATACAGCTTCAGGGAGCTATGAGCACAGTAATCGATCTCTGAATTGATGGAAAATGAATAGCTGTTTGCTTCATTCAAGTTGTAATTGAAGATATTATTTTGGTGTCATTTTGTGAACGGGACATGCCATCAACAAACTGTACATTTTTTGGAAGCAGTTTTTCAAAAGGAAAGTAAAATGCTTTGACACACGAGAATAATCGATTGTTAGAGAAATACGTGATTTTTGTTCACACTTGAAAAAATATAATTTATGTGTGTTATAGCTTAATAAAATGTTTCGCTGCGAGCATGATGATGATATGGTGGGAAGTTGAGTTGAGATGAAATCGTGGCTTTCGTAAATAAAAAAAGGAAGTACCGACATGCCACCAGCGTCGTATATAAACATCTCTCTTCTTTGGTGGTTATTTTGACGGTGAGGAGAAATGCAAATGAGTGTGAAAAAAAGTTTTACTAGTGAAGAGCGTGAAGGAATCTTCAATGATCCGCTTCAAGGGGTATTTTTTTACGTTCCGTTAAAAAAAGTACGTTTTGTTTGATCGCAATCAGCTTTCCACCGACAGAAGCTTAGGTACACCAGAAATTGAATGAATGACAGCGAATAATATTTCACATGCGGGGGATAAAAAAGATAAAATCCTTAAAAATTTAATTCTTATAATATAGCTTGTCTTATAATTAAAAATTTTACGGCGTTATAAATAACAAAAACCAAACAAGGAAACGGGGTAAAAGTAGACCAAAATCAGCAGAGAAAATATTATCTAGCTTCAAGGGGTATTTTTTTACGTTCCGTTAAAAAAAAGTACGTTTTGTTTGATCGCAATCAGCTTTCCACCGACAGAAGCTTAGGCACACCAGAAATTGAATGAATAACAGCAAATAATATTTCACATGCGGGGGATAAAAACGATAAAATCCTTAAAAAATTTCTTCTTCTAATATAGCTTGTCTTATAATTAAAAAATTTACGGCGTTATAAATAACAAAAACCAAACAAGGAAACGGGGTAAAAGTAGACCAAAATCAGCAGAGAAAATATTATCTGTGAAATTGAGAACAAGCAGAGAGAGAGAGAGAGACTTGTCGAACGCCTGTCCAATATTTTTTACGTACCCGGGATGCTGACAATGAATGATACTGCCCACCACAATTTTTAAAAAGTGAGCCAGCCACAACAACCAGTGAAAAGAAGAAGAAGAAGAAAAAACAAAGTAGCACTTCTACTTCTTCTTCTACTGCTGCTGTTTTTCCTAATGATAACGATGTCATTTTGTTTCAGGACTACACGGATTGCAAGCATTTAAATTATTTTGTTTTCTTCAAGCATAAAGAATAGATTTCGTTTCACAAGAGAATAATTTCCCTCGCGTGACGTGACGTGACCACTACGCTGCACTGGCATTTACATTTTTTTTCGGAACCTCCTTACTCACTCTTGTTCTTGATAATGAATTAACGTTTTTATAGGGTCCACCACGCACACCACCACACCAACAAAACAACAACAAACACACAACAATGAAAATGGCATTGCAGTGTAAACATATGCAACACGTTAATGGCATTCGTATAATTTCTTGTAGTTTTCTCACAATCTAGTTGCCATAAAGTGAGTCCGAATTCGAAGTTGAAAGTAGGTAAATAATAATTGACAACTGGGGTAGATAGTGTAGTGGTGGTGGTGATGGTGAGTGTGAGAGTAATGGAACGATGCGATATAAGCACACACTAAGGTTTTGTTACCATATTTGTGTGGTTGGTTGTCCCTAATCTCTCGGTATGTAACGAAAGAAAGAGGAAGCATTATCATCTTCTTTCATCTTTGGCCTTGTTACCGCTTTATTCTCAGATTTTGTGCAGACGCAAAAAAAATAAATGCAATGACCTTAATGCTTGATTAAACCCGGGGAAAAAATATATATCGTTGTTTGCCGCGACGACTCATTAGAAACAAGACGAACGAAAAAGCAAACCATACGTGATGTGTAAAAGAAGATAATAATTTAGCGTGGTTTTTCCTGCTGTTGTTGCCTTAGACAGTACTGTACTGTACTGTAGTAGTTGTTGTTGTTGTTGTAGTCGTATTGTCTAGTGGTTTTTTATTTTGTCGTGTGGTTTTTTAAGCACTACAAGCGAATTAGACTGATAGTGTTATCAAACAAACCATACATGCTAGAGATATGTGAAATTGATACGGAACTAAAGGTAGACGTTTATAGGTAGCGTCAGTTTGTAACTTTAAAAAAAGCTGTGTGTGCATAATTTATCGATGTACTCCTACTGCTCCGAATATATTGAAATGGTTGTGTGTAATGAATTTGAGGAGAAGAACGTTTCTAGAACAAAGAATTAATGATACTAACAGATATTTGGTAAAAACAAATTTAAATGTAACATCTTGTTACTTGTTACATCTTGTGTTCCAATTAATACTTAAAAACTGAAGGGGAGAAATAAACATTAGCGCATTCTAGAATGTTATTTGCAACCCACTTACTTACTGCGAAAGTATTTACACAATGTGGCGTGGGATAGAATTTGTAAGATTGTTAGAACGTTCCAGCATATTCGCCTATATCTCTAAGCACTTGCATATACGTAGAATAGTGATTTTCATTGAGTAACGCATATATTCAAGATAACAAATAAAAATTAAATTATTTTTCTGCATATAACATGAACTTCAAATTCTAATTAAAATAAATAAATAAACATTTTTAACCGTGTCCGGACAAATTTACCAATAATTAATGTATGCTAATTACGATGCCGCGTTTTATAAATTAAATAAGAACACAGAACTAAATTTTACCAAGTACAATATTATCACAACAAATTTTTCTTAATTTTAATTACAATTACAAATTAATACTGTCATACATGCATGCCACTATGGATTTAAAAAATCAAAGGTGGACACCGTTGTAAAAAAGATATGACAAAATCTTTCTGTTTTTCCTTTCTCCCGTCACTTGTCTTGAATGTCCTGAGATTCTCGAGCCGAGAATGTCAAGTTGAATTTGGATAAACTTTTATGTTACTATTGTACCCAATGGTTATACCCTGTCATGGTATTTGGGACTTTGGCACATGGTAATTAGCATATATGGTAATTGTCTCCATGGTAAACTTGTCCTAACACCTTTTTAGCACTGTTAATTACTTAACTATTTATGTAATGTTTTTGTATCAGTAAAAAAGTAGGAAAAATGTTCGTGAAACCTTAACCACCAAATAAAACAAAGCGGAAAAATCGGACATATCAAAACTAATTTATGATTTATATTTATCTTAAAATATATAGCATAGTCACGTATATTTAATATGTTACACTATGTTACTGAGTTTATTGCAACTGTTTACTCCAATGTCTATGACAACGAAACGTAATCTCTGCATTTCTTAATAATAATAATATTCATTTTTTACTGTACACAGACTCATCAAAACCACAAGACACTTGTAAATCCGGCTATCGTATCATCATCATCATCATTGTATTATTGTGCTACGCCAATAATCCTATCTCTGCAAATTAGATGATCATCTTGCGTGCAAATAGTATTTTTAAAAGAAACTTATCTAATGCACACCCCGCAGATATAGAATATACCAGTGTTGTGCCTGACAAGCCAAAGAAAAGTATTTATCTTTATTCCGTTCATTTTGTTAATCACCCGTTTTGCCAAAGGCACGACCGCATGCTTGGGCATCACAACAATAACCCAGAGAGACTACACTGCACTTTATTGCATCGTCAGCATGTGAAAAGATCAAAACTGGGCTTGTGAACAACAAACATAAAACTTCATAATATCGTAATCAGTAATCACCGTCTTTTCATTTTGTTTTTGCGTGCCTGTAGTCTAAAATTGCGATTACTGCCCATATACGTATATCATAAAAAATACTAAACATTTTTACGCAGCGCATCCTTTTTTATCAAACCTTTAATGATGCCGGCATGATATTTCCTGATAATAATTAGAGTAGAGTTAGGTACAAGATCCAGTTGCAAGATAGGAAACGATATACCCTACAAATTTTACATTTTTTTCCTTTTACACTTTGTCGTTAAACGTCCAGATTTTGTTATCACAAGAAAAATCCTTAAACAACAACTTGATTATCACGTATAAAACTGTTTACAAAACACCAACATCACGGGGGAAAGATTTGCTCGTAAAAAAGCAAACATTAGTTTATTGTTGTGTTCCTAATTGACTTGGATTCCTGCGTGTACTACTACTACAAGTTAAAGCCATCATGGTACTACGGACAAGAACGCACATAAAACCGAACAAGTAATAAAAAGTGGTGAGGTGATGAAGGTGAGATGTTTCAAACTTGCAGGTCAGCATCGTCATAATCATCATACTCGTAAACGTCGTTTTTCTATTCTTTTCTAATAAACTGTACTGCACACACAGGTTCCCCTTAACGTAGTAACTGACTGACACATAATCGTAAACGTCGTTTTTCTATTCTTTTCTAATAAACTGTACTGCACACACAGGTTCCCCTTAACGTAGTAACTGACTGACTGACACTTTGAAAAAAATGTAGTATTTTACCGATTATTTTCATACCCAACAACCCAGTAAGCATAACATATTAACCTAAAGTTCATATGGAAAAATGTGTAGTAGTGTTATCATTTTTCTTTTGACTGCATATGAATTACGCAATGCATCGACAATTTTTCTAGAATACAAAAAATTGATAAAATTTAGCAGCGTTGTATATACCGCCCCACCAAAAATGTTGTGAGCTATCACCCGTAAGAAAAACAATTAACTTTGTTTTGAATTGTTTTAAGGTTTTTTGCTTCTTTTTCATTACCATAATAATTGGTTCATCGTTCAGTTGTGCGTTAGTTATTTATTTTTTATTTTTTACAATTCATAAAATTCCTAGTAATTTTTACGATCTGAGTAACTGCCGGTACTACCATCCCCTGGCACCCACAGATTCTTGCAATATTTTTTTATTTATGAAGTCAGCACACATATTATCAGGATACTACCATCATTGAAAATTTATTAGTCGGTGTTCTCTCTCTGCCTCATGTTTTCACTAGATTTATCATTGTTACAATGAAATGCATCGAGCTTGCATCAAGAATGCATCAAAAAGGCAGATCCAAACTTTTACACTTCGCCTATTTTTCTTACTTATCCACTTAAAATGCATTATGGACTTCGGGCACAAAAACTGATGGCGATTAGTTATGATAAGTGGTGCTACTGGTGGTATTTTGCAGTAGACCTGTTTTTATTCTGATAAAAGGCATTCCTTTTTTGATGCCTTTATAACGAAGTGGCAATTATATGCAATTTTTAAAAATCGAAAACGTGTCTATTATTGCGTTCTTATACTAGTGGTACGTAATCCACATCAAATTAATATTTTACATAGGCTTAAATAAATTATGACGAACAATTGCGTGCAAGAATTTCAACCAAAGTTAAGAAGCAGTAGTACTACCTTATTTGTTATTAAAAAATGATGAGTTGGTTATTCTGGGTTGGTTATTAATACACTATTGAGTTGACGCAGATAATGTTGCGCTGATTGGCAAAAATCAATCAATCAATCATATGCGGTATTTAATTTTCAATGTACATATCTTATTCAATCTTAGGCTTTTTTAGGTACTTAAATATTTTTAGTGAAGACAACCAACCAAAAATGCATAAGCAAGCACTAAAACGGCGATCTCATGACTCATAATAACACCATGGTAAATGGAAATTATTATTAGCATGTAGAAACACGTCAAGCAGAATGCATCTTTGTTTTAGAAACAAATCGTATCTTAAAATAATTCTGCATCAAATCAGAGAGTTGTAAGTACAGCTCTGAATTGAATTAATAATTATTTACGAGTTTTGATGGCACAATCACAACGAGAATTTTTCGGTAGTAGCAATCTGGTATCAAACTCATTTATTAAGTTTAATTGAAAATGATTATTACCGTCAAAATCTGTAAAACCTGGCTTTTTGCAAATTACTCATAATAATTTCATGGTATTTCCCATTTTCAGTTGGTCGTTACATTTCGTCGCTATTTATTATCTTACCTTTAAAGTCTTTTGGAAGTCTTGTAAAAGCCGAACTCCTATCCCTCACATCATCCAGGGTAATAGCTGGTATTCCAATTTTCNTCACATCATCCAAGGTAATAGCTGGTATTCCAATTTTCTTGAAATAATGAGTTACGTACTCCTTCCAGGTAACCAACCCTACAGCATAAATATAACATCAACATTAATACAAGATGAACATTATAACCCCAAGAGAGATTATTTAATAAAAACAATAAAACAATCGACAATGGTCCTTCTGATAATAAAATACAGGCAAAAGCCATTCCTCATTTCTTCAAAAGGAAATGCTCTATCAAGTAAATACTTAAGACTTAAGAGTAGATAAGTACCGGTGAAATAAATAAAGCAGCGCCAAGGACAACTACTTTGCAGTTACTACGAGAACTTTGAAAGTACTTTGTTGTTTCTAGCAACATCTTACAGGAGCACTTACTCACGTTCGTTTCTCACAAGTGCTACCTTAGCATCTTTTTTTCCACTTGCTCTCCAGCAGCAACCTCTCAATATGAATCATGCAAAGGCTTCCTCGTTTCATAAGGAAAACAAATTGTCTCTCTGTCAATACATTGAGAAAACCGAGCCTAAAAATGTAATTGATCAAAGTGGCCACTTTGAACATGTTTGTTTTCTTTCAAGACTCTCTTCTTTTTCTTCGTCCTCAACGGATCATTTTTGAAGAACGCCCATAATAATATATTTATACATCCAAATAAAAATAAGGAAGCTTAGTGAAACTCGTGAATAAAACCTCATACGTGTCGGCAAATAGGCATACGCATAATACATGATGCACCTGCTACAATCATTTCCCTCTAATTCTAGAACAATACTCTATAAAGAAAACAAACTCATTTTGTCATTTTTCCCTAAGGGAAATCGAAATAATACCGTATTACTCAATATTACATTTTTCCTTGCGGATTCTCCTTATATAGGTCCTTGTGCCGGTCATTATCGTCATTTTAAATTATTAATGACCGGGACAAGGATGATGAAACGGTTTCTTACTTTGTTATGTACCGTCTTTATTATTCAACCCTCTATAACGGTGTTTCGTGTAGAGTAACAAATACACAGTTTGCAGCATACACGTACAAAAGAGTTCAATTTAATAGCTCTATCAAAATTATGCTTAGTGATATGCAGGAGCGCATTCGCAAGGGCAATTATTATTGTGATCGATTTAAAAGACGATGACTACGACGACGACTATGATGATGATATGAGTAAGAAGTCTCTATACTACAACGTACGTAATTTCCTTCCCTTTTTCTTTTACTGAAACGTGAAGGATCAATATTTCATCTTAAGAATAATGGTGCTTTCATGAAGATGTTACTTAATTACACATTATTACCAGCCAAAGTGTATAAAAGCGGTAATGTTTGTCCATGGTCCACCACTCAAACTCTGCATTATATATTGTATTAAGTATTCTCGTTTGTTTAAGCGCTGCGCTTTCTTTGGGTACACGCACCGTAAATAATTTTCTTGCCTTTGCACCACGACGACGTCTAGAGCCTTCTCTACGTTTCTTCATTTCATGCATTTCTGCTTTATTACGTGGTGAGATAATGATGATGGCATGCATGGCATGGTGGAATATATATTTTTTTTTACCCGCTGTGTTTGCATAAGTGTGCTTATAATACCTCCACCGGAGACAGACACATACACACATGCAATAATAATTCATCATCATTTTATTACTCCTAAATTGCCCATTACGCATGCATGCATGCGGCAAAACTGTCGAGTCGACGGTTTTTTCCCTTTTTGCTGAGGTTTCTCTCCCTGGCCCTGGCAAAAAGCAAAGAAAGAAATCTTCCACCCATTTTCTTAATAAATTTTAACCACATTAATATATATTGCATAATATTATAGACATGCTAGACCGGCAAGGCACGCATGGTGTGGTTTGGAGGGAGGATCTCAGACAAAAAAACTTTCCGTTTGAGAAGGAGGAAGGAAATAAAAAAATACTGTTTTATTGCCTTTCGGAATGTGAATAAAAAACACTGCTTGGTTTGCTACATATTAAAAAAGTGAAGGGACAACAGCTGTCCTCGTCGTCGTGGGCTGTGGTGGTACTGCTGCACGTAATTGTAAATTAAAGTATAATTTATGATGAGAGATTTCACGATTACAAGTTTCTCGAGAAGCTACCACGTTTTAAAATGCACTTTTAAATAAAAATTAAAATGATAGTAATACACACCCGCAAAAAACTACATAATATGCACGTTACCATTTCGGGGGTCATTATCCAGAGTGGTGTACCGTTGGTAGTTATTTTTCATCGCATTCGCTAAATGATCTTTTACCGCTTGGTTGATGTAAGTAGCTAACTCGGACTCGGTGAGAAAGCCATCCCGATTAGCATCCGCACTGAAAAACATCAAGCAAAAAAAATGGGTTTTATGTGTGATTGTCCATTATCTAAATGCACGCATTAGTAGTTGTACATTCTAGAAGTCAGAAGAGCTACAACAATTACTGCAATTTATTTAAGCCCTTCATTTATTGAACTTGCCAAAGAAAAATGTGTATAATTATAAAAATCGACTAAATTAAATGACAAAAAGGGAATTGTTTAGTAGAAAATATGTTCAATTTATTCCTCAAGTTGTTTAAAATAATCTAATTACTTCATCTGGACTACACGGTATCTTAAGACATCTACATATAATGCTATGAATCTTTTTAACTTATTTTAAAAATATTAGTGGCGTCGAGTCATCACAATAGGATATTTTGGTTTATATTTGGTTTGAAGTTGACACCATGTCATCTTTCCCCCTGCAGATTTAACAATAATCCCTCAGCATGATGAATTTTGTTTTCTGCATTTTTTCATGACTTACCGATAAAATATCCGCTCCAGTCGCGTAAACTGCGGGAGGCTTAACGTAATAAAAGTGCCATTCACGTTGATCCCTTTCGCCAGGGAGGAAGCTTCATATGAGATCATAGTTTTAAAGGGGGTTGCCTCGCTTTCTGTGCTTTGTAGCGCTTGGATGATACCTCCTCCTGAGGTCCGTCGGCCGTTTTGCAAGGTGGCACTACCAGTGGCGGGAAATCCGGACAGTTCATTATTTTCATTTCCCCCACTGTCGCCTATATCCACGAAATTTGAAAAGGCGTTAATAGAGCTTCCGCCGCTTCCTCCACCTCCACCAGGATCGCCTCCGGAAATGTCCACTGTAGCTGCCCACACGCTGATATACACTAACCACAAGAAAAGCACAACAACAAACACGGTTCCTAATTTAGTCACGGACGCGGCTGCTCCACCCGATCTACTCGAATAATGATGGCAGCAGAAACAGAATGAGGAGGAGGATAAAGACCATCTATACTTCCACTTCCGCTCCAAGTACCAAGCCAAGTGAGTCAGAGTTTTCGACATTTTTACAAAAGAGTCAATTCAACACACGTTTCCACGTTGAAATTGTCATAAAAAAAATTAAGTGGTCAAGCTATAGCTCAGATTGAGTCGACGAGACGATGCTGAACTGATGAGCCAGAGACATAAAAAGGTTCGTGACTTTGACCACCACTGTTAGTAATAGTCACCGAGGCCATATTCCTCTCCGGTGGGGCAATACACAAAAACACACAAAAATTCAAATTGAATTCAGGCCTTCATTCAAGCATCCGGATAATGAGAATTTGTACCCAAGGGCGCTTTTTTGTATTGGGAAACCCGACAAGAGCAAACCAAATAAAAAACCAAACAAAAAACAATATGGTTTCCCCTCACTCTCTCCTCCAGTTTCTCTCAAATTGCTTTTGTTGGTAGGGCCTGGTCAACACGGCATCATAAAAATAGCTTTGTACACACAGCATATAATTTTTATGTTTCCCAAACAAAAACTAACAAAAAACCAGGAATGGTGCTGATGTGACTGGTCTCTCGTTGGTGTGCTTTTCCTGGAAAACGTGGGCAGTAAATATTTTATGTTTTGTTAGCTTTTCTGACTTCCCCCTGACAGGCGGAAATTTTTTCCCAGAGAAATTTTATTCGCCCCCAGATCCAAAAAAATGTATACAAGGATGCTCACACAAAGGGATTCGCCGTTTGTAACGAAACCACTTTAGTTTTTCGTTTTTTTTTTATTTATTTATATTATTCAACCTGGCCTTTTTGATATGCTAGAATGAACCTCCGTAACTGACTCACAAATTCACCAACATTGCACACAGACAGCAGGGAATCTTTTTTTTGAAAGGCAAGAGCAGAGTTGACCAGACAGACAATGCACCGGTCAAACAAGCAACCGACGCAAACCTTTTCTCCAACAAAAACGGGTTCCACTTGGTCGGTCCAGTGTGGCGTAAAAGAATACACCGGCTGACGAGATAAGACAAGACACCGCACCACTACACTAAAGCAAGACAACAAGACTTCTTCTTTTTTGTTCTCGGTATCTCATACAGGAAGGAACTGATTTGTAGAGAGAAAAAAGTACGTTTTTTCTTCCGGAACTTTGGACTCGTTAGAGCTGTCAGTTGTCAGTCGAGTCACGACAGTACAGGGAAGAAAAAAAAGGAAATAAAGTTTTTTTCACAAACGCACAAAAAAACTACGCAATGAACGCCACACCGACTACTGTTTAAAGTTCAACGGTAGTTGAACAAAGTAAAAATACAATAAAACGTAACAATAAATTATTTCAAACCATGACGCGTACCGCATCTCCCTTTAAACTTGTTTCAGAGTTTGCATGGTCAAGAGCCCAGTGTATCCTCTCTCCACCCAAACAAAATTGTCGCCCAAAAATTGCAAGCACGCACTCTCGTACAAATTTTTTTTTCTGAAGGAGACCTCTAGGCTTGCCCCTGTCCCAGTGCCACTCAAAAGGTTGTTTTTTTTGGCTAGGAATACGCTACATGTTACACATCCAAAACTAGTGAAGAAACACGTGTAAAATCATTTCGTCTCCGTCACATCGTCCCTCTGTTCTCTTTCTCTCTTGTCTTGCAGCAGCACTCCTTCAAGGCAATGAATTACAATGCCATCGGCACAGTCGACTCTCTTCTTTTCCCTTCTTCTCCTTTCTAGTTATTTTTGTGAAGGACACTTGACTTGTCTTTAACTAGTTGACTTTGACAGCAGTCTAGATGACTGAGGCTGAGACCCTGGACAAAAAAATCTCGTGCTTGTTTTCTTCAAGTATACATCTTCTCCTCTTATTCTTTTCTACGACGCGTGTCCCAACAATTTTCAACTACTCTAACTTGTAAATCCGTTATTATGCCCTTTTCGCCCTGTATCAAGTCCATTCACGTCGTCTACATGCCTGCACGTTTAAAAACACTTTTCAGTTAATTCCAAAACTGAGGTCTGTGTCCGTGAGGTGATATGGTGGCAAGTTCACTTTTTTCCCCAACCAAATCCCAAACACCGTTCTGGTCTAGTCTATTATCAACAGTGAGCATGCCGGGTTGGCTAATATTACTGTCTGATTCACATTTCCCTTCTCTTTTTTCCTCTCCTGCTGCTGATGATGCTGAACTGACGTGAGTACTCAACAATGTAATGAATACTCTTTGAGAGTCTTTATTTTAGCTCACCACACCACGCCATCACAAGAACTATCACCACTATCATCAACTCACTTCATGATCATGATGATGATGATCATCATCATATTATCATCAGACATGCACGAAAGTGTAATAACAATAATAATCAAAATTGTAATAAGGCACGTACAGTACAGAGTACTACTCCTCCTTGCTACAATAACAATAACAAACTATTATCAGGTATCGACTTTTGTTAAAAAATCAGGTTCCTACAACTACATCCTCCTGCAGCTGCTGCCTCTCTCTGGTTCGGTTCACTCTCTCTCTCTCCCCGTCCCTCTCTCAATAACGCAATGATCAGCCGCCTATCTATCACCATCGACAGCAAAAGGTGGAGAGAGTCTCTCTAGAGAGGCGATCGAGCAAAAGGGCGATGATGATACAATAAAATTATACCACTGCCAAAAAAATCCATATTATTAAATTGATTGTAGTTTGCTAACTACCCGAGAGTAACTAGGCCCATTACCACTCTCCCCGCGCAGCACATACACACAGCAGTCCTGGTTGTTACAACTTACAACAGTATCTGCCACGCCAACACCGATCACATCACATCATCGCCAATCGCCACCAAGCCTGCCAAAACTAGAATCTTGTTAAATTTTGCCTAGCCAAACAAAACTGGCGAACGTGAGAGAAGGGTTGCTGTTTAGTGCTGCTGGTCAAAAAAATGCTGTTTTGTAATCTGAATAAGTTAACAATGCATCAGCATATTATCAATAAGAAAAACAGAGTGGACGGGCAAAACTAGCGTCCAACATGATTGCAGGTGAGAGAGAAACAGAGATCACGCTGCTGCCGCGCTGCAAAATATCACTTACTATCACTCACACGAAAAGACGAGGAATGATATGAATGCGACGACAAGCTAAGATGTTTCTACACAGACAGAGAGCAGAGCACATGATTGCAAGCATGCAACAATGCATAAATAATGCAGGGATTGCAACAATGAAAAATGCTCAACTTTGTATCATATTATTGGATAGGTACTTACACACAGATTTTTTTCTTGCAAGCCAGCCAAGTGAGGGGCAGAAATTACCTAAGCACTTTCATACGTAGTACCTTGTCTGATGTGAGATGTTTTAGGGTATGTTTGAATGAAAGTGAGGTGTGTATGTGTGTGTGTGTGTGTGTGCAAGTGCGATATTCTTGCTAAATATGTAGTGCGTGAGGATGGATTTTTCCTTATATTACAACAAGCAACTAAATGCTTACATAGTGCAGCAGTCGACGATGATTATTATGATGGTGCTCTCAATCTTTATATGTGATTGTTGTAAACTTGCAAACTATTTTACTACTGCGTATTTACTACCTGCAGCAGTAGTTGTTGTAGCACAACTTAAAAAAGTTTGCAATGTTGGTTATGTGGCATTGTGGCAGGATATTTTATGGTGCATCACATTACATGCCTGTTATAAAGCTTTTTTCTTAATGAAAATGAAGCTAATCCCAGCCCTTCTCCTGTATCGTCCCATTCCATTACAATTGCAAGAAGGCAATAATACCTGCGTACTCTCTGGGCTGGGCTGTCAGTGTGGTAGTAAAGCAAAAATAAAAAGACTTTTAACATTCTTACGAACAAGTATATCAGCTCAACATGAAGATTTATTTTCTATATAATGCGTTTATTTGTGTACGTAAATGTAGCATGCATGTCTTACCACCATTATAAATGCTTTCGTGCACAAGTAGTAGTAGAGGAGGAGGAGGAAGAAGAAGAAAGAGTTGAGTACTTTGATAAGCGGAAAAAGCTATAACCTAGGGTATCGACTAAGCAGCTTTACTTTTAAATGTCTTTAACAATGAATACCATTTTGAATGTCAGGCAGACTCAAAGAAGTAGCACTGACTTGTCTCACCATCATCACAAGATTATTTGTATAGCGAAAGCGATCAAATGGGCTTAAGACAAAGCAGCGTGGAGTTTGGTATTGGCGTATTTCTTTCCTATTATTCGCATCAAAGCAG